>JAMPIV010013600.1:0-106409 GCA_024509875.1 Oreohelix idahoensis
CTGGGAGGCTCAAACTCCACTATGGGTTTCATTTAGACCATTTTGTTGAAAAAGACGATGACATAGAGGGACCTTAGACGTTTTTGAGTTATTAGCTAATATCATAAGGATTAGAGATATAGAGGGTGGAGTTAAAGCTATCACAAGGGACTGATAGGTACTTCTTACAATCTTCGCAAAAAATGAACAGAGAAGATCAGGAGATTATACATGTAAGTCATGCTTTGGTTATTGAGGTACGGAAAAAAATGGAATTTTAGCGTAAAAATTTAGAAAATCCAACCTGTTGCTGGAGACATACCACCAATTCTCGCCTACCTATAAACCCTTTATTTTTAAAATTATTGGAGAAATGGACTGCTCTGGGGAAGACCCAAGATCTTAAAGAAATGATCATGATTGAGCAATTGAGAGAGTCCATGGCTCCAGACATGAGAATATCTTCATCATGGAACCAGGGTGCTGAGAAGTTGAGGTGGGAAATTTTAAGTGTGTTGCCTGGAGGATGTATCAGGCAGCATCAGGCACGATGGTTAAGTGGTTGGCTAATATGGAGACAGCACATAGATAATTTTATAAGCTCCACAGCAATTTAATAAATTTTGATAATAGAGGAGCAGGGAAATAAAGGTAGGACAAACTTTGAACGGCCAAGAAATGACTATCGCAGGACAGAAACTCACAGTTCAATGACCAAAAGTTCAATGAAAGAAAACCGTTGAACCAAGGAAAAAGATGGTGTAAATGGTGCAAGAAGGATAACCATAACACCGAATTTTGTAGAAGGAAACCTTCAAACATTGCTGCAATGAAGTCGGGGACGCAAAGATTAAAGGTTAATCCTAAGGGAAAACAGGAACCTTATCACCCCCCAGTTTGTGAGGATGTTATTTGTAATGGGGTCACCATAAGGTGCCTTTATGATACAGGTTTGGATTATGATTCAGTTGTGAAGTCTAGCCTAGTGGACCCAAGTCAGTATACCACAGAAACAGTGGAAATACAAGGGGCAACTAAGGACATACCACTCATGACACTTCCCATCGCAAGGATAACGGTGAAAACTCGCTATGTGGAAGGAGAAATCAGAGCAGCAGTGATAGATGAACCAATCTACCCTCTGATAGTGGGGTGTAGATACGTCTTCTTGGGGAATCCCGAGAAACCTGTGATCATGGCGACAGTGCAGACCAGGTCACAGAAGAAGGAGGAAGAAGGTGAACCTATAAATGCTCATCCAGAGGAGATGAGGAAGGCGCAGGCTGAGGATACGACACTCAAGCCCTGTTTTAAAAAATTGCCCAAATGCCACACACCTCCGAGCAAGGGGGAATATTTCATGAAGCACAAACTCTTATACAGGAAGGCCGGAACTGGAACAAATGGTCACAACCAGCTGGTTCTTCCCACTTCATATAGAGATAAAGTGATGGAACTCGGGCATGCGATTCCCTTCAGTGGTCACATGGGGATCAGCGCCACAGGACAGCGTATAGCTTGTCATTACTTCTGGCCAGGGATAACGGAGGATATAAAAAGATATGTCAAATCCTGCCCAGAATGTCAAAGGGTAGCTCCAAAGCACTGGACTGCTCCTGCAACTCTAGGGGAAATGCCCATAGTGGGAACACCTTTTGAGAGGGTTGCAGTGGATATTGTAGGACCTCTCACTCGGACCAAGAGGAGGAACAGTTACATCCTTACTCTGGTGGACACTTGTTCTATGTGGGGAGAGGCGGTAGCCCTGCCATCAATTGATTCAAAACATGTAGCAGAGGCACTACTTACAATATTTACCCGATTAGGATTCCCGCATCAAATCTTGACGGATAATGGTTCTCAGTTCAAGGGGAAACTAACGGAAGAAGTTTTTTAAGCTATTTCAAGCCAGACACTTTCATTGTAGTCCGTACCATCCGCAAGGGAACGGCCAGGTAGAGAGGTTCAACGGGACTCTCATTTCTATCCTGAGAAAGCTGGCACACGAAAAACAGGATCTGTGGGATCAATTCCTGCCCGCCGCATTGTTTGCGTACCGGGAGGTACCACATAGTTCAACCGGGATGGCTCCCGCAACTCTGCTATTTGGGAGGCCCATAAAAGGTCCCTTAGAAGCCCTATTAAGGACCTGGACAGATGAGAAGGCGGAAGAGACTGTTACCTCATCTTATCAATACGTGAACGAACTGACCACTCGTTTGAAAGCTGGATGGAAACTGGCAAATGATAATTTGAAACAAGCCAGGAAGAAACATGCAGCATATTTTAATAGGAAGGCAAAGGACAGGGAACTGGCAGTCGGAGAGTAGGTGCTGCTTCTACTACCCGGAAGCCAGAATAAATTACAAATTGGATGGCAAGGTCCATATACGGTTCTAGAGAAGGTGTCTAGAACAAACTATAAAATTGACAAAAAAGGGGAAGGAGAAAGTTTATCATGTAAACCTGTTAAAGAAGTATCTGGACAGACCACTCCAGGAAAGCACCCCCTTACTGACCTTAGCTATCGCAACTCAAATGCAAAAGGAACCACTCACCTCACATGAATACCCATTACATCCTTGTGAAACAGCAGCACAGGTAAAAGTCAGTAAGCACCTGACTAAAAACCAGAGGAGAGAGTTCAACAGGTTCTGGAGGAACATACAGATGTATTAACAGATAAACCAGGACATACAAATTTGCTACAGTATGACATGAAACTGGTAGACTCAAACCCAATCTGTATGAGAGCCTATTCTATTCCGTTCGCGAAGGAGAAGGCATTGAAGGAAGAAATAGATTATTTGTTGAAGGAAGGGATCATTTCACACAGTGAATCATCTTTTAGCTCTAGTGTCGTATTGCTGAGAAAACCGTCTGGGGAACACAGACTGTGCATAGATTACATGAAACTGAATGCTGTCACAGAAGGGCAAGTGGATCCATTACCAGACACAAAACAGTTATTTGCCAGACTGAACAAGGCAAAATACTATTCAAAGGTGGATCTTAGTAAAGGCTATTACCAGATCCCAGTGAAGCCTGAAGTGAGACCTTATTTGGCTTTTAGCACTTCAGATGGACATTATGAATTCAACATGCTACCATTCGGACTGAAAAATGCTCCGAGTGTATTTTCAAGGATGATGCGCAAATTGTTGGATCCCCTGAATAACCCATGTATCACGAATTTCATGGATGATATTCTCGTCGCCACAGAGACATTTGAAGAACACATTGAAGCTCTAGAAATGTTATTTAATAGGCTTAGGGAGGCGAACTTAACTGCTAGGCCAACAAAATGTTGCATTGGATGCAAAGAGTTGGAATTCTTGGGACACACGGTATATCAGGGTAGCATGACCCCTGATCCTAAGAACTTGGAAAAACTGCAGAGAGCACCTAGACCACAAACAAAAAAGGACGTGCGATCATTCGTGTCGTTATGCGGATTTTATCAAAAATATATCAAAGATTTTAACTCTATTTGTGCTCCTCTGACTGATCTGACTCGCAAGGGACTTCCAGATAAAATTAATTGGACAGCGCAAAGTGAATTAGCGTTCCAATATTTAAAGGAAAAACTCACTAGTAAGCCTATTCTCAAACTACCTGATTTGACACAGGACTTTGTCTTGCGAACCGATGCCAGTAATGTAGGACTCGGGGCGGCTTTGTTGCAAAGATCATCTTCACCAGATGGGGAACTGAAACCAGTCGCTTATGCAAGCCGCAAATTGAATAAGGCGGAACAAGGATACTCCACAAGCGAAAAAGAATGTTTTAGCGTTGGTCTGGGCAATAAAGAAGTTTCAAATCTATCTGTATGGTAGGACTTTTGTGGTCGAGACGGATCATCAGCCTCTTGTATTCTTATCTCAGGCTAAGCATGAAAACGCAAGATTGCTGAGGTGGTCTTTATTGCTTCAACCTTATCAGTTCAGTATCCAATATATCCCAGGTAAATTGAATGTCGGTGCAGATTTCCTCAGTCGGCACCCCTGTGATCAAAATTAGAGTAATGGCAAGCGTAGGGAGAGATTTTGTCTATGTGTATCACTGGTTTTAGAACTTGCCGTAGGCATGTTTTCAGGTGGGGAGATGTGTCGTAAAATTAACAAGTGATACAACGTCAAAATATCTCCAATGATACAACGTAGGGATAAAAACCAATGCGTAAGCTGCTAGAATACATGATCGCCCGCCATGGAAATGAAATTGTTAGACTTGAAGGCAAAACGGAACGAGGATCAAAAGACAAGAATCTGACTGAACGCGTACTTGAACTAGCGAGGTTAATGGACGCAAATTGGTGGGGCAAGGAGGAAAAGTCACGTTCCCCCCCCCCCCCCCCCAAGTTGACATAAAGTAAGGAAATCGACAGAAGGGACCTTGGATATGATACGCCACAGTCATTTATTGGACCCTTTTGCGATACCAAGCCTTTTATTTGAATTCAGCGGCTAAACGCAGATGCTTGAAATATTACAAAATTTAAAAAGTAACTTTTTCTTAATATTAACGTTAGGAATATAAAAATTAGCTGGCCGGATGGCCCATTCTGAGCAGTGAAATAATATGCTTTCATTTATACAGACGGACAGATAATAAGAAAGATAATGACAAAAGACGGTGTTGTTCACATCAGCGAAAGACTGCATTGAATCAAACATGTCACTATTTGCACAAAAATCACGACCTTGAGACTCAAGTGTTCAAATCTAGTTAGTATGGAAGAGAGAGGGTGTTGGGGAGAATGGTGGCTAAAAATAACTTAGGAAGCAGGTTCGTGCAGTTTTACATGTGTTAGTCCAAAAAAAAAACAAGTGAAATTGTGGGAAAAAAGATAAATTGTGACCGACGTACATTTTAAAAATTGAGATGTACTTTTGACTTTTTTGGGAACAGATAAAATGTGACTGACGTACATTTGAGAAAATAAGATGTAATTTTGACTTTATTTTCAAATTTTGAATTGAAAAAGCTTAGTCTTCTGATCTGATTGGCCAACGCATTCTATATTAGCGGGATAGAGACGCACATTTTTTTGCCATTCGACATAAGTCTGTCCAGTAACACAGTCATTAATTGTAGTGGTGATTTCCCAGAAATAATACATTAATATTCAGTGGGACACCATACTATAGCCAGCAGCTCAGCTGAGTTTTGCTAGTATTAACTGTGTACTATATTCATATTTCTGAGCTGTGAGTTTCAGTTGGCACCAAGGTGGTGTCAACTAAGTTGGTGATTTTACCAGAGTGGATCCGTGCAGTAACGTTGTGTCAGAGCATTTTCTTATTGCCCCCAAGCACGGAGAGGTGGGGCCACCATAAGTCTTATATTGCCCCCAAGCACGGAGAGGTGGGGCCACCAGATCTCAGCACCAGAGCTACATATTCAAAGTTGAGTGAGCCTCTGGTCTGCTGGAAATTCACCAACTCCATTTAGTTACTAACAATCCCATAAAATTCCTGCCATTACTGGACAATGTGTAGTCACTATAGATCGGGAGTGATGAGGCCACCCCAACAGCACAACCATTAACTATCCTCCCAATTAGATGACTGCTATAAACATTAATAAAACTAAATAGTCTAGTAACATACATATGTACACCCTTGCATTTATTATGTAATATTCCATGCATTTCTTTCATAATTTCTAAATCTTTCATAAGTTCTGGTCAAAATAAAACTTGGTCCAGAACGAAATAAATGTAAGAAAATTTCTATCAAAATTTTTACACACTTGAGTTAGTTCAGTGTATTATAACATTTGTTAATATTATTAGACTTAGTAAATATCTGTGTGTGTGTCTATAAACTACCACACCACATTACATATCATTACCCTAGACATTTAACGTAGCCACATTCATTAGAAAAAAAAAGATAAGTGTGAGGTCGTAGTGGTAGCGAGAAGGGCCTTCTGACAATTCACAGTTACATATTATCTCAGGAGCCTTCACAGCTGACCTCATGCATCACACGTAGTACTATCACCATCATATAATACCATCAAACCCACTACATATATTGGGGTCTCTTTGTCCCGGGATCATTAGCCCAACAGTAATATTAGGATCTCCTGGTGGGAGAAATAAAATTAGGGGAACAAAATTGTAAAATTCCCTTTAAAATTAAAAGTGTCCCTGCAGATAAAAGTTGGTGAATCTTCACAGCCAGTAATAAGTAATTAGTTAATTAATTAATTAGAATTATTTAGACTATAGTAATTAGAAGTAATTTAGTGGTTAGAGATTTATCTTGTATATTATTATATTGTCTAAAAAGTATGGCGGAGCTAGCAAAATTCCGATCAGCTGCTGTGCTGACCGCAAAGGAGATGGGAATGGAGGGTCAGATTTTAATTCAATATGTAACGGCTGAATGTGATAAATATATTGAACGGGAAGAAAGAGTTAGCTTGAAGAAAAAGTTGGCTGAAGAGAGGCTGAGATTAAGAACAGATTGAGGCTGAGACTAAGAGGTTGCAGATTGAGGCTGACAAAGAGGCAAAGGCATTAGAGGCAGCAGAAAAAAGATTGACTGCCGAAAGGGAAGCAGAAGATAGAAGGTTGCAAAGGGAGCACGAATTACGACTAAGGGAGCTGGAATTACAAGGCCCGGCCCCTGAAAATGGTGCCAGCCCTTTTGCCTCAGATGCTACGCCCAGTCTGGGAGCCTCAAACTCAGCTATGGGGTTTCATTTAGACCATTTTGTTGAAAAAAGACGATGACATAGAGGGGTACCTAGGACGTTTTGAGTTATTAGCTACTACATATGGGTTAGAGAGAGAGAGGTGGAGTTTAAAGCTATCACAGGGACTGAGAGGTACTTCTTACGAAGTCTTCGCAAAAATGAACAGAGAAGACCAGGAGAATTATGACATGTTAAAGCAGGCTTTGTTATTGAGGTACGAAAAAAATGGGGAATTTTATCGTAAGAAATTTAGAAATGCCAAACTGTTGTCTGGGGAGACATACCACCAATTCTCTGCCAGTCTAGAAACCTATTTGGAGAAATGGACGGCTCTGGGGAAGACCCAAGATCTTAAAGAAATGATCATGATTGAGCAATTGAGAGAGTCCATGGCTCCAGACATGAGAAAATTTCTCATGGAACAAGGTGCAGAGAAGTTGGGGCGTTTTTAAATGTCGCTGAGAGGTATCAGGCAGCCCAGGCAGAGGTAAGTGGTGCTAAAAAGAAGCACATAGATAATTTTAAAGCTCCACAGCAATTTAATAAATTTGATAATAGAGAGCAGGGAAATAAAGGTAGGACAAACTTTGAACGGCCAAGAAATGACTACCGAGACAGAAACTCACAGTTCAATGACCAAAAATTCAATGAAAGAAAACCGTTGAACCAAGGAAAAAGATGGTGTAAATTGTGCAAGAAGGATAACCATAACACCGAATTTTGTAGAAGGAAACCTTCAAACATTGCTGCAATGAAGTCGGGGACGCAAAGATTAAAGGTTAATCCTAATGGACAACAGGAACCTTATCACCCCCCCAGTTTGTGAGGATGTTATTTGTAATGGGGTCACCATAAGGTGCCTTTATGATACAGGTTTGGATTATGATTCAGTTGTGAAGTCTAGCCTAGTGGACCCAAGTCAGTATACCACAGAAACAGTGGAAATACAAGGGGCAACTAAGGACATACCACTCATGACACTTCCCATCGCAAGGATAACGGTGAAAACTCGCTATGTGGAAGGAGAAATCAGAGCAGCAGTGATAGATGAACCAATCTACCCTCTGATATTGGGGTGTAGATACGTCTTCTTGGGGAATCCCGAGAGACCTGTGATCATGGCGACAGTGCAGACCAGGTCACAGAAGAAGGAGGAAGAAGGTGAACCTATAAATGCTCATCCAGAGGAGATGAGGAAGGCGCAGGCTGAGGATAGGACACTCAAGCCATGTTTTAAAAAATTGCCCAAATGCCACACACCTCCGAGCAAGGGGGAATATTTCATGAAGCACAAACTCTTATACAGGAAGGCCGGAACTGGAACAAATGGTCACAACCAGCTGGTTCTTCCCACTTCATATAGAGATAAAGTGATGGAACTCGGGCATGCGATTCCCTTCAGTGGTCACATGGGGATCAGCGCCACAGGACAGCGTATAGCTTGTCATTACTTCTGGCCAGGGATAACGGAGGATATAAAAAGATATGTCAAATCCTGCCCAGAATGTCAAAGGGTAGCTCCAAAGCACTGGACTGCTCCTGCAACTCTAGGGGAAATGCCCATAGTGGGAACACCTTTTGAGAGGGTTGCAGTGGATATTGTAGGACCTCTCACTCGGACCAAGAGGAGGAACAGTTACATCCTTACTCTGGTGGACACTTGTTCTATGTGGGGAGAGGCGGTAGCCCTGCCATCAATTGATTCAAAACATGTAGCAGAGGCACTACTTACAATATTTACCCGATTAGGATTCCCGCATCAAATCTTGACGGATAATGGTTCTCAGTTCAAGGGGAAACTAACGGAAGAAGTTTTTAAGCTATTTCAAGCCAGACACTTTCATTGTAGTCCGTACCATCCGCAAGGGAACGGCCAGGTAGAGAGGTTCAACGGGACTCTCATTTCTATCCTGAGAAAGCTGGCACACGAAAAACCGGATCTGTGGGATCAATTCCTGCCCGCCGCATTGTTTGCGTACCGGGAGGTACCACATAGTTCAACCGGGATGGCTCCCGCAACTCTGCTATTTGGGAGGCCCATAAAAGGTCCCTTAGAAGCCCTATTAAGGACCTGGACAGATGAGAAGGCGGAAGAGACTGTTACCTCATCTTATCATACGTGAACGAACTGACCACTCGTTTGAAAGCTGGATGGAAACTGGCAAATGATAATTTGAAACAAGCCAGGAAGAAACATGCAGCATATTTTAATAGGAAGGCAAAGGACAGAGAACTGGCAGTCGGAGAGAAGGTGCTGCTTCTACTACCCGGAAGCCAGAATAAATTACAAATTGGATGGCAAGGTCCATATACGGTTCTAGAGAAGGTGTCTAGAACAAAATATAAAATTGACAAAAAGGGGAAGGAGAAAGTTTATCATGTAAACCTGTTAAAGAAGTATCTGGACAGACCACTCCAGGAAAGCACCCCCTTACTGACCTTAGCTATCGCAACTCAAATGCAAAAGGAACCACTCACCTCACATGAATACCCATTACATCCTTGTGAAACAGCAGCACAGGTAAAAGTCAGTAAGCACCTGACTAAAAACCAGAGGGAGAGAGTTCAACAGGTTCTGGAGGAACATACAGATGTATTAACAGATAAACCAGGACATACAAATTTGCTACAGTATGACATGAAACTGGTAGACTCAAACCCAATCTGTATGAGAGCCTATTCTATTCCGTTCGCGAAGGAGAAGGCATTGAAGGAAGAAATAGATTATTTGTTGAAGGAAGGGATCATTTCACACAGTGAATCATCTTTTAGCTCTAGTGTCGTATTGCTGAGAAAACCGTCTGGGGAACACAGACTGTGCATAGATTACAGGAAACTGAATGCTGTCACAGAAGGACAAGTGGATCCATTACCAGACACAAAACAGTTATTTGCCAGACTGAACAAGGCAAAATACTTTTCAAAGGTGGATCTTAGTAAAGGCTATTACCAGATCCCAGTGAAGCCTGAAGTGAGACCTTATTTGGCTTTTAGCACTTCAGATGGACATTATGAATTCAACATGCTACCATTCGGACTGAAAAATGCTCCGAGTGTATTTTCAAGGATGATGCGCAAATTGTTGGATCCCCTGAATAACCCATGTATCACGAATTTCATGGATGATATTCTCGTCGCCACAGAGACATTTGAAGAACACATTGAAGCTCTAGAAATGTTATTTAATAGGCTTAGGGAGGCGAACTTAACTGCTAGGCCAACAAAATGTTGCATTGGATGCAAAGAGTTGGAATTCTTGGGACACACGGTATATCAGGGTAGCATGACCCCTGATCCCTAAGAACTTGGAAAAACTGCAGAGAGCACCTAGACCACAAACAAAAAAGGACGTGCGATCATTCGTGTCGTTATGCGGATTTTATCAAAAATATATCAAAGATTTTAACTCTATTTGTGCTCCTCTGACTGATCTGACTCGCAAGGGACTTCCAGATAAAATTAATTGGACAGCGCAAAGTGAATTAGCGTTCCAATATTTAAAGGAAAAACTCACTAGTAAGCCTATTCTCAAACTACCTGATTTGACACAGGACTTTGTCTTGCGAACCGATGCCAGTAATGTAGGACTCGGGGCGGCTTTGTTGCAAAGATCATCTTCACCAGATGGGGAACTGAAACCAGTCGCTTATGCAAGCCGCAAATTGAATAAGGCGGAACAAGGATACTCCACAAGCGAAAAAGAATGTTTAGCGTTGGTCTGGGCAATAAAGAAGTTTCAAATCTATCTGTATGGTAGGACTTTTGTGGTCGAGACGGATCATCAGCCTCTTGTATTCTTATCTCAGGCTAAGCATGAAAACGCAAGATTGCTGAGGTGGTCTTTATTGCTTCAACCTTATCAGTTCAGTATCCAATATAACCCAGGTAAATTGAATGTCGGTGCAGATTTCCTCAGTCGGCACCCCTGTGATCAAAATTAGAGTAATGGCAAGCGTAAGGAGAGATTTTGTCTATGTGTATCACTGGTTTTAGAACTTGCCGTAGGCATGTTTTCAGGTGGGGAGATGTGTCGTAAAATTAACAAGTGATACAACGTCAAAATATCTCCAATGATACAACGTAGGGATAAAAACCAATGCGTAAGCTGCTAGAATACATGATCGCCCGCCATGGAAATGAAATTGTTAGACTTGAAGGCAAAACGGAACGAGGATCAAAAGACAAGAATCTGACTGAACGCGTACTTGAACTAGCGAGGTTAATGGACGCAAATTGGTGGGGCAAGGAGGAAAAGTCACGTTCCCCCCCCCCCAAGTTGACATAAAGTAAGGAAATCGACAGAAGGGACCTTGGATATGATACGCCACAGTCATTTATTGGACCCTTTTGCGATACCAAGCCTTTTATTTGAATTCAGCGGCTAAACGCAGATGCTTGAAATATTACAAAATTTAAAAAGTAACTTTTTCTTAATATTAACGTTATAAAATGTGACTGACGTACATTTGAGAAAATAAGATGTAATTTTGACTTTATTTTCAAATTTTGAATTGAAAAGCTTAGTCTTCTGATCTGATTGGCCAACGCATTTTATATTAGCGGGATAGAGACGCACATTTTTTGCCATTCGACATAAGTCTGTCCAGTAACACAGTCATTAATTGTAGTGGTGATTTCCCAGAAATAATACATTATATTCAGTGGGACACCATACTATAGCCAGCAGCTCAGCTGAGTTTTGCTAGTATTAACTGTGTACCATATTCATATTTCTGAGCTGTGAGTTTCAGTTGGCACCCAAGCGGTGTCGAATGAGTTGGTGATTTTACACGAGTGGATCCGTGCAGTAACGTTGTGTCAGAGCATTTTCTTATTGCCCCCAAGCACGGAGAGGTGGGGCCACCATAAGTCTTATATTGCCCCCAAGCTCGGAGAGGTGGGGCCACCAGATCTCAGCACCAGAGCTACATATTCAAAGTTGAGTGAGCCTCTGGTCTGCTGGAAATTCACCAACTCCATTTAGTTACTAACAATCCCATAAAATTCCTGCCATTACTGGACAATGTGTAGTCACTATAGATCGGGAGTGATGAGGCCACCCCAACAGCACAACCATTAACTATCCTCCCAATTAGATGACTGTTATAAACATTAATAAAACTAAATAGTCTAGTAACATACATATGTACACCCTTGCATTTATTATGTAATATTCCATGCATTTCTTTCATAATTTCTAAATCTTTCATAAGTTCTGGTCAAGATAAAACTTGGTCCAGAACGAAATAAATGTAAGAAAATTTCTATCAAAATTTTTACACACTTGAGTTAGTTCAGTGTATTATAACATTTGTTAATATTACACTGACAAACAACATTTTTCTTTCTTATATAAGAATAAGTGTTCTTAGGTCAATTTCTTGCGCTGATTTCAAATCTGAAATCGGTTTATCTCTATCACGTCGGTTCTTAAGATATTTGTGAATAAATATATTTTTGGGAAACCGTTATTTGCTCCGTTTCATTTTTACTATAAAACTTATTAAAAATTAATAAAAAGCAACATAATTCTACTTTTTATACTGCAAAAGATGCATGACATATGTTACGCGATTTTTCAAATAGTTACTGTATTTTGAAATAATTCTGAGCAAAATATGGCTTCTAGAAGTTGTAGAAATTCGGCTGATCTGTTCTGTTACGCGTGCGGATATTCTACCGATCGTGTTGACCAGAAAAACTTTACACCATTACTAAAGATAGCATATGAACTTTATTTCGATTCGAAAGTTGATGATGCAAATAAATCTTGGAAGCGAAATGCGATTTGTTCGATACATTGGCAGGTTGGTTACGAAAATCGCCGAAGCATAAGTCGATGCCTTTTGGCGTGCCAGTAATATGGCGTGAACATACAAATCACACTACTGATTGTTACTTCTGCTTGACAAATATCCATGGTTTCACTTTTAAAACTAGAAAGTCTGTGGTTTATCCAAATATTGAATCGGTTTCGAAACTAGTGCCTCATGATCCAATCACGTGTCCGATCCAAGTACCACCAGAACAATATCCGTTGGACGTAAATGAACCATCAGAAAGTGATAGTTTACCTGCTTTAGAAACTAATTCTGACTCAGATTACATACCGGTGAATGATGGTGTTTACTTAATTAACCATTCAGAACTTTCCATGCAGACTGGGTATACTAAATTTTGTTGCTTCCGATGTGAATGGGACAGCCGCAACAGACAGGAACATTATGCAAGAAAGGTGTGGCCTATCCGGGATCGTATGCAGCTCGGGCATAAAAATGTAATACGCGAGCCATTAGTTAACAAAGACACCTTCATTTTACCACTGTTACATATAAAGTTGGGGCTCATGAAGAATTTTGTAAAAGCATTAGATAAAACGAGCAAAGCTTTCACTTATCTTCGAGAAAAGTTTCTGCAAGTTAGCGATGCAAAGATAAAGGAAGGTATCTTTGTAGGACCTCAGATTAGGAAAGTTATTGCAGACAAACAATTCGAGAACTTGTTACATGGTAGTGAACTTCGCGCATGGATGGCATTCAAATCGATCGTCGATAACTTTCTGGAAAATCACAAATCTGTCGACTATGTTGCATATTGTTAAGCAGTGCATAGATGCATAGATAATTATGGGCTGTAACATGTCCCTCAAAATCCATTTGCTCGATTCGCATCTTAACTTTTTCCCTGACAATTTTGGCGAAGTCAGCGATGAACATGGAGAATGATTCCATCAAGATATCGCCGTAATGGAGTCACGTTATCAAGGACGGTGGAATGTGACCATGCTTGCCGATTATTGTTGGATGCTTCATCGCGATGTACCACACGTCATTCACCGACGAAAGTCGACTGCAAAGAAATTCAAGCCTACATAACTGTTATACTTCTTGTACGAATGATGTTGTAATACTGTATGCGTTGTTAAAAAACTTCAATTGCGTATTTCTAGAGATCCCGACCTGATAGAGAAAAACGGTTTGCAGATTTAAAAACAGCGCATTAAAATTAACCAGAAAAACATAGAAATGTTAGAGAAAGAAAAAAAAAGTTTTTTTTTGTTAGTCAGTGTTATTAGACTTATTAAATATCTGTGTGTGTGTCTATAAACTATCACACCACATTACATATCATTACCCTAGACATTTAACGTAGCCACATTCATTAGAAAAAAAAAGATAAGTGTGAGGTCGTAGTGGTAGCGAGAAGGGCCTTCTGACAATTCACAGTTACATATTATCTCAGGAGCCTTCACAGCTGACCTCATGCATCACACGTAGTACTATCACCATCATATAATACCATCAAACCCACTACAATTACTCCGAATAAGTAGTTCTTGGTTGCTGATGGTGTTTGGCCAAAAGATTCGGAGGATTTTCCTTAGGCAGATTGTATGGAAGGAGGACAGTTTCGACATTTCCTTCTCTGTTACTCTCCAACATTCCGCACCATAGAGAAGCACAGAAAGTACACAGCTCTCATACAGTCTTAATTTGGTGTGTGTGCTGTACTGGGAAGACTTCCAAATGTTGTTGAGAACAGCAAAGGCTGTTCTCGCTTTATTCATTCTGTTGTTAATGTCCTTGCTTGTTCCGCCGTCAGGTGTTACTATGCTTCCTAGGTAAGTAAATGTGTCTGTCTGTTCTAACTTCTGGTTACTTACTGTTATTGGCTCAGGGTTGCCCACATTTAGTGTCATGACCTCTGTCTTCTTCAAATTGATGTTCAGGCCAACCTGCTGGCCATACTTATTCAGTCTATCGGTTTTGTCTTGAATGTGTTGGTGTGAGTGCGCGAGTAGTGCAATGTCATCTGCATATTCCAAATCTTCCAATGTAGAAAACGTTGTCCATCTAATTCCTCTTGGACTGCATTCTGTTGTCTGGCGCATCACCCAATCTATGACTGTCAAAAATAATGTTGTTGATAAGGGGCATCCCTGTCATACTCCTGTTTTCACTTCGAAAGTTACATAACTCGATCCAACACTGCACGTAACGTTAGAATAGAGGCTTTTTATAATGGAAACAATGCGGCTGGGAATTCCATAAGCTCTCAGAATTTTCCATAGGCTGTCCCTGTGTATACTGTCGAAAGCCTTTTCAAAATCAACAAAGTTAATGTACAGCTGTCTCTGCCATTCTGAGCACTGCTCTATAATGTTCCTGAGGGCATATATATGATCTGCACATCTTCTGTTCTTTCTGAAGCCCGCTTGTTCTTTCCTCAGTTTATGGTCAACTGCTTTTGAAATTCTCTGGATGATTATCCTGCCTAGTATTTTGCTGGGAACTGAGAGGAGGGTAATTCCTCTTCAGTTGTTGCAGTCTGCAATGTCGCCCTTCGTGGGCAATTTGACAATTATTTCTTTACTCCACTCTGTTGGTGTTGTCTCAGTTTCCCAGACTTGTGCAAATAGTGGTTCTAATAGTTCTGCTGCTAGTTCAGGGTCTGTCTTGAATAGCTCAGCATTCAGATTGTCGTAACCAGGCGCTTTTCCATTTTTTAGCCCTTTGATAGCTGTGATAATTTCTTCTTTTCGTGGAATGTCTGTATTTACGTCTAAGTCACTTTCAGCCTCAGGAACATCCAGCTGAGTCTCTGGTGGTTCCTTATTCAGTGTTTCTCTGAAGTGCTCTGCCCATCTTGTTTCCTGCCCCTGTGCTGTGGTGATGAGATTTCCTTGCTTGTCTCTTACTAACGTTATGTTGTTTGCACCTCGTTTTCCACTGATAGCTTTAGTTATTTTATAAACTGTGCTTTGTTCATTTCTCAGTGCTGCCTCTTCTGGCTGTCTTGCATGGTCATCCAGAAATGTCCTTTTGTTAGCACGGGTTTGACGTTTTACTTCCTTGTCCAGCTGACTGTACTGTTCACTATATATTGCCTTTAACCTGGGAGACTTAGCTTCTGTTTTCTTTCTTTTCATTTCCTTTCTCTTCGCTATGGTGTTTAGCGTTTCTTGTGTTATCCAGTCTTGGCTCTTTCTTTCCTGGAATCCCAAGCATGACTTGCTGCTTTCTTTGTATATTCAAAGTGAAAAATGAGTACTAGACACTTGCACATAATAAAAACAGTAGAGGAAATGGTCTGCGGACAGAAAAGACAATTAACTTGTTCCCGGGGACACGAAAGACATATTGAGACACGAAATTAAAAGTAAGAACAGCAGCATAATAACAAACATTTGAACAAAATGGTCAAAACGTATTAGGACGAAGACATTTTCTAGTGAGAAAAAATAATAAAAAACTACTTGAAAAATTCCTAGAGTTTATTACCGCATTTAAAACTAAAAAAGAAAAAAAAAAACAAACACCGGCAGAGTAACTAAAAAAGTGTCTTTGCATTTAGACTATCAAGTGTAGCAACCACGTGCCACGAAAATACAAATATTTCATAAATTATTTCCCCAAATTTGAATAAAATCCATCAGCTTCTCATAAACACAACAGCATACAAAATTTATAATAACTTAACAAGAAATAATAAACATGATAGTTATCTGTAAGGTAATAACACTTGCAATTAAGGGTGGTTGAATAAAAAATGTTAACAATATAGTTAGAGACTAAAAAAATTATTTCTATGAAACACTTAATTAACAAAGCTAAAAATATTTGCACGCACACATTCGTGATTATATTACTCCAAACAATTGAAACAACAAACACACACGCACACAGAATGAGAGATAAAGACAAATAAAAAATAGAATCTAATATAACAGATAATCAGGGCGTACAAAAAAAAGTAGTTACATTAGTTTCCTAATGCTTTATAAAGAGCAAAACAGTGACAGCATTGTTACAGTCTGTTATGGTATGCCTGTAATGAATACATTATTTTACTTTTGTTATAATTATGGTCAAAGGGATGTAACCTGTGATTATGTTTTCCTTTTCATACAGGTTAGATTTATTTGTTATGTCCCTTGACTCGGCCGATCTTCGTTTTGGGTGTTCCGTCAAGATTGTTCGAGATTGCCTTATATGGTTTTAGACTTGGCTTCTTGGTACGGTGTGAGTTGGGCTCACATCACGCCATTATCCGGGCGCATGCGCAATGATTTGGGAGCGATCGGAAGACTGTTGCTTTGGGCAGTCGCCTGGCGTTTTTTGAGCTGACAAGTCGCTCAGCGTTTTGCTCTGGCAGTGTCAAAGGGGATAGAGTTCTTCTGTGATTTAATAGTGTTTAAGATTCTCCCCCCCCCCCACATTAATGTGATTCTAGCAAAGAGTTATAAGCCTAGGAAATGACAAGTGATTTTGTGTTTGATTCATTGAAGGCAGAGCAGGTAAAGAAACATTTTGAACCTGTTTGTTATTGCCATAAACTCTGAGTTATTTAGGCGACTTACTCCCGGTGCAGAGAAGTAGTAACACTATTTTCGCCAGAGGTGTTGAATTGAAGTACCAATGAATTATAGATGTAAGCCCGCTGCTCATGCGGCCTGTTGTTTGCCAGACGTGTTTAATTGAAGTAGCAATGAATTATAGATGTAAGCCCGCTGCTCATGCGACCTATTGTTCGCCAAAGGTGTTGAACCAGATTACCAATAAATTATATATGTAAGCCCACTGTCCATGCGCCTATTTTTGCCAGAGGTGTATTGGCATGTGATTACGTCCATGATATGTTGAACCTTAGTTCAGATGACAATGTATTTGTCGATGTCAGCGTGATTTGTATTGTACTGTAATAAACTGTTTGGAAACGTCACCAGTCGTTCATCGCTTCCTGACTTCATCATCATGTGTTACTGTGACGTCTTCATGACCTATTTACAGTAGCCCTGTGTGGGCGTGTATGTCAACATACTTACATTTGTAGCAGTACCAACTACTTTCAACAGTGCCAGTACACCAATCTGCTACAGTTGGTAATACATCAACATTCTACTGTGGTCGCCAGTTTCAGGCTGTTACCCAAACGACATTTCCTACTATAGATCTACAGCATCCTACATGAACTACTGCGACACGCTCCTGTATTATCATTGCCAGATCCTGTGTCGTTGTTGCTGTTATTTTGGAAGACAGTTCCTGTACCATCGTTGTTGCTCTTATTTTGGAAGCCAGGTCCTGTACCATCGTTGATGCTGTTATTTTGAAAGCCAGTTCCTGTATCATCGTTGCTGTCAACTTGAAAGCCAGTTCCTGAGCCATTGTTGCTGTTGTGTTAGAGGCAAGTTCAGATAGCCCTTCAGCGTTATATCTTCTTAGCACTGAACTGTGTGTGCTGAGGAATTTTTTGTTGTTGTTCCAGAGGCCAGGAGTTTTTCGCCAGTATAAGATAAGTGGCTTTATATTAGTGAACTGTGCCTTTATGTTGTGATTGAATTAAGCTTTCCTCTTTGCACATTATTCACATTCTTTGTTTTCATATTACATGTTTCTTTGTTTATTTATTATATATGTGTTTGCATTTCAGCGGGTTCGGTTGGTAATGACTCCAATAGGGTACATTCCACTTAACCGAGGGCCTACTGTGAGCGTTCTTTAGTTACTATTGCGAATTTCCCTCAGTGGAAATTGTTAGCGACATTTGTTGCTATTTTTGTTTAGTTGTGACGAGATGTGTTAGTGCTGTTTTCGTATATTTTTTTCTCTGTTCTTTAGTTTTGATTAATTTGTTTGTATTTGTTTGCCTCCTCTTCCTATCGTTTATTTCTTTACACCTGTTTGTTTATACATTGTTTTGTTAATTGTTTTGTTAGTATATTTGCAGCTTTCTTTGAATATTTTCTTTAGTTCTGCTTTATTCTTGTGTTGATTTCTGTGAACGTTTTCTTTTGTGATTTATATCTTGTCTTTGTTAATTTTGTATGTACAGTTGATTTTGTAATACAGTGTTTTTATACATACTAGGTAATGCACTATTAATAGTATAATGCACTATAGATAGAAGTGATTATTGGTGATATTGTAATCAAGTTAGTATACAAGTTCTTTGATAAAGACTTGTCTCCCACTGAGGTTGGGATAAAGTGAGTTTCTGAGATAATATATATGTATACAAGTTATTGATCTCACATATTTAGACATATTGTCTACATTGGAATACTTTACTTGGCAAGGAAAATCCCTTGGTATGACTGATGAGGAAGAAAGGAATTCGCTCGTGTCGAATATGCCACGACTCAGAAGTTTCAGGTGTCTCATGTACAGTATTTCATTGCACTAAGGCAATGACGTGGCATGTAAAGAGAGAAGCTAAGAGAATTTGTAGAAGCTGAAGTAAATATGAGACTACTGTAGGAAAAGGGTGTTGGCTACCCAACAGCTGCCTCTGCCCCACACTCATTGGTCAACGGGTTCAAGCGCCTGTTGGCTATTGCTGTTGAGACACACATTCAAGGAAGCAGAAAGGACCAAGGAGTTCTTAATTGACCAGAACATGACAGTTTTGGATAAAAAAGTAGCAAATCTTGATTTGGCTAATCAACACCTCAGAAATCTTCTATGTCAACAGGAGAAAGTGTCTCAGGAAAAACTGATAAATATTAAAAAAATTACTCATGGAGAAAAAGGAGCTAGAAGATGAGGTGAGCTCTATTAAATACAAATATCTATGTAAGAAACAGGCTCTTATTAGTGAGCTGGAACAAGTCAAAATGGACTATGAGAAATTAAAAGTTGAGGCTAAGAGACATGAGCAGTCAGATACAGAAGTGCTTAATACTCTTGCAAATAATAATGCAGATCTCAATAATCAATTGAACGAGAAGAATATTGTTTTGGCAGAGAGGAGTGATAAACTTATAACTAGTCATCATAGTGCTATGGAAGCACTAAAACTTGAACTTGTTCAAGAGAGAGCTAAGACTTTAGAGAATATCCAAACTCACCAACAGGAAATTAAGAAACTTAAGTTGGAAAATACAATTCAGTTAAACGACTTAAAGATAGATTATAACAGGTTTCAGGTTAGAACTAACGAGAAGATTCAGAAAGCTGTTTCTAGAGAGAAGGCTGTTGCAGAAGTGGAAATTGCAAAACTTCGCAACAGAATTGATGGATTGTTAGATATTGTTTTGAACCACAAGATGTTGTCTCCTACCAAGGTGGATAGATTTCGACATAAAGCTGATGGTCCATATATTACAAATGCAAAGAGCCAGCCACATGCACTCAATGCTTACAGTAACACTAAATATGGTTTAAACAAATCGTTTCGATGCAAATATAATTTCCCACGTAATAAGGATACTGCTTGTATGTCACAGAGAGTTGTTATGATAATTAAGTTTTCTATTTTCCTTTCTTTCTCTACCCGTGTCTTCTATTTTATTATCACTCTTTATCCTTTTTGTGTGTTTTCGCATTCGTACGTTTGCGACTATAAACATTACTATTTTCCCATTCAAACTTTCGCCGGGTTTCGTTTACTCATTTAGAAACGCACTAGTGATGTTATTACGTAGATGCCAGGCTCGGGAGGTTATTGCGTTGTAGACGTAAACTGTGAATATTTGCTTTCGCCAGACTTATAGGCGACATAACGTCTGCATTTTCAGCTGACACGTGCGTTTTCTTCGGCTGAGCGCTCAGGTGAGGCGCGATAACTGACATCTCTACGGCGCAGTACGAGACAGTTGTCTGGAAATTCCACCTGACACGGCACTCACGGTTGGCCTTGGTCAGCGTGAGGTGTGAAAACGAGAAGTGTCAGTTATGGGCAATACGACTAGTAAGGGAAGCGTTAAATGTAGGGTGTTTAAGACGGAAAGGGGAGATTATTTCGTTTTGCGAAATAAGTTAGGCCCCTTTGTCTGGTTTAAGATATTAACCAGAGTTCGAAACTTGATTTCACACATTCTCCAATTTGCAGTAGACGTGGTCACTTCGGTCTAGACACTTAAACTTATAAGTGAAATCTCTTAGTTTCGTTGTGATACCGTAGTTCTGTGTTGAGGTAAATATATTATATCTAGTATTTGGTGAAGTGTTTAAAGTGTTAAATCGCTTATTATTTTTCACTAGTTCTTTTGTGCAGAGAGAATTAAAATATAGTCTGTATTATTCTCTAGTGACAGGTTTCAGTGGAAAGCAGAATATATTATAATTTCTAGCTTAAACAACAATGTAGCTATAATGAATTTAATTTAACTGTTAAATAATCAGACGAGAATAATTTTTCTAAACTAACTTATAAATGCTAGATGCCCCATGAGTGTTGACGGAATACGTAGGTATTCCTAATTCATGAAGATTAATTGATTTTTATATATAACTTATTTCACGGGAAAGTTTAAACGTCAAGTCAAGCTCTACGCTTGCAATTGAAAACGTAAGTTATATTGAGTACATAATATGTAAAATATTTCATATGTGTTTTTTTCTTTTATTCAGTGAATACTGGGTAACCCAACTTTGCCGGCGTTTTGTACAGAGACATACCAATGAGAAAGATAAACATTTTATATCTTTAACCACGTAGTTTTCAAGTAACACCTGTCTGACAGGGCGTGTGCCTTCAGAGATACACAGAATACCAATCCCACTCACGGTTTTTTTTAAAAGAATAAATGCTTATACTGGGCCTTTCAGCCAGTGCATATTTCTACACTAACTCTAATGTGCTTGGTGCCTTGTGGCGAGAATAATTATTACACAGAAAAAACATTAACTTTCCGACATTGTTGACAAAGTGTGTGGTGAACCAAGATTATTTGTTGAGAGAAGTTGTCCACCGGTCATCTTCCTATTTAAGGGAAACCTCGTGTTCTGACACTGTGTGCCTGCTGAAACCCTAACTCTTACCTCGTGAATAAGTGACATTAAATTAATTATGTAAAGTAAGAACAATCGCCTGAAGTAGACGCTCCCCGGACACGGTGAATGAAACCTATATCTGCAGATCTGGGTATCCATTTCATCCACAGATAGACAGATTAACAAAGTGTACACTGAAGTTTGCGCCAGACGGCGAACAACATCACGAGTGTAGGTAAGGTTTTGTGAGTAAGGGCCCTGATGAAAGAACCGAGTGAAAGTAGACTGAAGGATGTTCTTCGTTTGATTCACTCACGTTGTAATTTTCCTTATGCATGATTTGTTGCTAAAATAGATATTTTCCTTAAAATAGATACTGCTACCAAAGTCAGTTCATACCTTCAAAATTGGAAAATATTAGAACCAAATCATATGTATCTGTGACTCCTTGGGCTATCATCTTTCTTCTAACGGGACTGTGGGCTAAACATCGAGGGAAGGTCATAACTGTGGGTCTATCATTTCCTGTAGCAATTCCTTGATTTTTTTATGACTATTTGTATATGCTTTTGATGTAATTTTTATGTGTTGTGGTGGAAGTTTATATTGATAATTAAACTGCCCTTAAACATAATCCGCGTGTTGGTCTGCTCGGTCTAGAATATCTATATAACACTGACAAACAACATTTTTCTTTCTTATATAAGAATAAGTGTTCTTAGGTCAGTTTCTTGCGCTGATTTCAAATTTGAAATCCGTTTATCTCTATCACGTCGGGTTCTTAAGATATTTGTGAATAAATATATTTTTGGGAAACCGTTATTTGCTCCGTTTCATTTTTACTATATAACTTTTTAAAAATTAATAAAATGCAAAATAATTCTACTTTTTATACTGCTAAAAGATGCATGACATATGTTACGTTATATTTCAAATAGTTACTGTATTTTGAAATAATTCTGAGTGAAATATGGCTACTAGAAATTGTAGAAATTCGGCTGATCTGTTCTGTTACGTGTGCGGATATTTTACCGATCGTGTTCACCAGAAAAACTTTACACCATTGCTAAAGAAAGCATATGAACTTTATTTCGATTCGAAAGTTGATGATGCAAATAAATCTTGGAAGCCAAATGCAGTTTGTTCGACTTGTGCAAATACATTGGCAGGTTGGTTACGAAAATCGCCGAAGCATAAGTCGATGCCTTTTGGAGTGCCAGTAATATGGCGTGAACCGACAAATCACGCTACTGATTGTTACTTCTGCTTGACAAATATCTATGGTTTCACTTTTAAAACTAGAAAGTCTGTGGTTTATCCAAATATTGAATCGGTTTCGAAACCAGTGCCTCATGATCCAATCACGTGTCCGATCCCAGTTCCACCAGAACAATATCCGTTGGACGTGAATAAACCATCAGAAAGTGATAGTTTACCTGCTTTAGAAACTAATTCTGACTCGGATTATATACCGGTGAATGATGGTGTTCACTTAATTAACCATTCAGAACTTTCAGATCTAATACGTGATCTCGCTCTCCCCAAAGGACAAGCAGAATTACTCGGTTCGCGACTCAAAGAATGGAATCTTTTAGCGCCCAATACTCCGATATCTAAATTTCGTCACAGACACAGAGAACTTGTTCAATACTTTGAGATGGATGATGACATTTGCTATTGCAAAGATGTAAAAGGTCTAATGGTGCACCTCGGTCATGAGCACATAGTCAACGAATGGCGACTTTTCATCGACTCTTCCAAGACTAGTCTAAAAGCCGTGTTATTGCATAATGGAAATTTATTTTCATCAATTCCAGTCACCTACTCTGTTCATATGAAAGAAACTTATGACAATATGGCTATACTTTTGGCAAAAATAAAGTACAATGACTACCAATGGCGGATTTGTGGAGACCTAAAGGTCATTGCAATTCTCAAGGGCATGCAAACTGGGTATACTAAAGTTTGTTGCTTCCTATGTGAATGGGACAGCCGCAACAGACAGGAACATTATGCAAGAAAGGTGTAGCCTATCAGGGATCGTATGCAGCACGGGCATAAAAATGTAATACACGAGCCATTGGTTAACAAAGACAGCATCATTTTACCACCGTTACATATAAAGTTGGGGCTCATGAAGAATTTCGTAAAAGCGTTAGATAAAACGAGCAAAGCTTTCACTTATCTTCGAGAAAAGTTTCCGCAAATTAGCGATGCAAAGATTAGCGATGCAAAGATAAAGGAAGGTATCTTTGTAGGACCTCAGATTAGGAAAGTTATTGCAGACAAACAATTCGAGAACTTGTTACATGGTAGTGAACTTCGCGCATGGATGGCATTCAAATCGATCGTCGATAACTTTCTGGGAAATCACAAATCTGTCGACTATGTGCATATTGTTAAGCAGTGCATACATGCATACAGAATTATGGGCTGTAACATGTCCCTCAAAATCCATTTGCTCGATTCGCATCTTGACTTTTTCCCTGACAACCTTGGCGAAGTCAGCGATGAACATGGAGAACGATTCCATCAAGATATCGCCGTAATGGAGTCACGTTATCAAGGACGGTGGAGTGTGACCATGCTTGCCGATTATTGTTGGATGCTTCATCGCGATGTACCACATGCCATTCACCGATGAAAGTCGACTGCAAAGAAATTCAAGCCTACATAACTGTTATACTTCTTGTACAAATGATGTTGTAATAGTGTATGCATTGTTAAAAAAACTTCAATTGCGTATTTCTAGAGATCCCGACGTGATAGAGAAAAACCGTTTGCAGATTTAAAAACAGCGCATTAAAATTGACCAGAAAAACATAGAAATGTTAGAGAAAGAAAAAAAATTTTTTTTTGTTAGTCAGTGTAATCAATGTTATAGTTTTCCCACGTCTGTGCGTCTAACTGTCGTAACTTGGGTGTATGCACGTGAGTGGTACGTTCATATATATTAATATATTTTGTCACTAGACTGTCTGACTCCTCTAAATCTGTTGTAGAAGATAGGCTGAGAAAGAGAGAAGATTCTCGAGTTCTCAGAGACAGCGTCTATTGATTTTACCATCTCACTCATGGAAATCAATTTCTATTACTACCTCTCACTGTAACTATCACTCATTCTAAGCTATTCAGAAGGGACCAACCAAAGTCTTAATTCCCCTATCAAAAAATCTACGACAAATGGGGTCTCGTTTCCGGGAATTGAACTGAAAATCCCGAGCAAGGACGACAAATGGGGTCTTGTCTATCGGGATTTTGAACTTTATTTTCTTTATTCTGATATAGAGTAAGAGTGTGATATCTTGTGAGTTTTGTATCTTTTAAAAATAATTTATCCCCTAGACGAATAGATCTGTTTATGGGCGTGCTGACCACACAACTAAAAATTGTTTTTCCACAGCATTATTGAGCATTATACATTTGAGATACAGGTTGATTTTGTCGGAATATATGTTAATTACTGATTTTGTAATACTAAACGCTGGTAAATTTTGTGAGTGTATAACATTCACAGGGTTCTGAAGAAGTAGGTGTTTGAGCTAAGCTAAGGAGTGCATTCAGACAATTACGTCCTGTAAATTGCCTCCCTTACCCTAACTGTCTTAAGGGATGAACTTGTAGTGGACTTAAAATTAAGGGGATTTTTTTTCCCTTAAATTTTTGCAATAATTATTTTGCTTCCACTGTAGCAACTTATTTTTCCGGGAATAATCTTAACTACCATTTATTTGGCGTAGTCGTCTGCATTAGGTGCTTTATTGCCGATTAATAGCAGCGATAGTTAGACACTATATTTTTTGGAGGAGGTATCCCAGGTTATAAGTATATCATCTTTGTTTGGTATTTTCTCGCAAGTGGTAGGAACAAGCGTATCTTCCTCTTCTTGCTTTATCGACTTAGTCTCAGCCACTGACTTCTTATGGCAGAAAAGGCGAAGCTTAGACAGCTCCTCAGGGAGGAAGTGAGACAAGAAGGTTTGGACGGAGACGAAGCGAAATCTTTTGTCAGGGACGAAATTGAGAGATATGACGCGAAGAAGAAAGAAGAAGAACTAAGGAGGAAAGAAGAAGCAGCGGAGAGGAAAGAAGCAGAAGACCGTCTATTACAGCAGAGGAAGATTGAGGAAGAAATGGAAATTCGCAGGATGCAGCATGAGAAGGAGAGGGAGGAGAGAGAGGAAAGAGGGAAGGAGAGACAGCATGAGAAGGATAGGGAAGAGAGACAGCATGAGTTCGCTCTTAAAACTCTAGAATTCCAAAGTCGTGGTGCTGCCTCTACCTCCAGTAATAGAGAGTTTTCTCCTCACTCTTCCTTAACTGACCCTTCTAACACTCAGTCTACTCACCTCACTGCTATGTCTTTTGCGCTAGAATCTTTCCCTTGTCCTAATGACAAGATTGACACGTATCTAGAAAAATTTGAGAAAATTTCAACTCTGCACGGGTTAGAGACGTCGCGTTGGAATATGAAGCTTTCTCAGTCTTTGAAAAGTAGTGCTTATGATGTTTACGCTAAACTGGAAAGCAGCCAACAAGTCAAGTACGACTTGTTGAAGAAAGCGTTACTGGAGCGCTTTGAGATGAATGCGCAAAAGTTTTTGCAACTGTTTCGCAACAGCAGGAAGGAGAGCTCTGAAACTTTTCAGCAGTTCTCATCTCGTTTAAAGGGATACTTGACAAAGTGCCTTGAACTTTCACAGCTCCCCTCTACCTATGAAGGTCTGGGGGAATTGGTTTTACTAGAACAAATAAAGAACACTTTATCTGCAGATACCCGGAGATTTCTAGCTGAGCAAGTTGCAGAAATGCTTGAAGACATTTTGGAAAAGTATGAGCAATATCACAATGCGCTGGCTAAACTACCGGCCGCAAAACGTAAACCAACAGAAGAGTATTTTCGGAAAAATAATCTAGCCCAGTCTTCTCATGCTTCTCATGCTTCTAACCAAAATAACCACAGAGAAACTGGACCTCACAACACCCCTCCTGAAAATGCAAGTTCTACAAAAACAAGTACCCCAACCACAGTAAACAGTCTGATCAACCCGACCGCCCTTCATGGCAGGGCATCTAGAAACTACAAGGTGGCAAAGGGAGAACCTCTGAGCACGGGACTAATGATCAGAGCGAGCACACCGAGCCTAAACGCATCGGATGCTTATTAACAGTCTCGCAAGGCGGAATTATTGACAGTGATTCCCAGCCTGTTTGCGAGAGACCCTCAACGCGAGGTACTCTTACTTTGAACGGTTCTCAAACTTTTTCTTTATTTGACACGGGGCTTTGTTATGATTGCATTGTTGCCAGAAACCTGGTCAAACCCGATCAAGAGACAGCAGAGACCGTCCAATTTTAAGGAGTTCGAAAGAGTGATGCATCTATAACGCTTCCCGTCGCTTTGGTGGAGATCAAATCTGATTTTGTCAGAGGCGTGATCAAAGCGGCTGTTATGGATGACACCATCTACCCAGTCATACTTTTCGGTAGATACGTGTCTATTGGGAAACCGGAAGAGCCGATTGTGGCAGCAGTAACAACAAGAGGGCAAACCAAGAAGGAACGGGAGCCTGCGCCTAATTTGTTACCTATGGAACTTAAAGAAGCGCAACAAAAGAACCCTACTTTGGCACCCTGCTTTAGGAAACTGCCCATGGCTAAGGAACCCAGACAGCACGGGACATTTTTTCTAAGGATGGCGTACTTTATCGCAGTACGGGCAAGCCTGACCAAGGTTACAACCATCTCCTAGTACCGAAACAGTACAGAAGCCAAATCCTAGAAATGGGGCACTCTCTTCCCTGGGACAGAACGCCACAAACAAACGGATAACCACTCATTATTGGTGGCCAGGAGTAAATACTGATATTATCAGATATGTCAAATCCTGTGCCCAGTGCCAACGTGTGCCACCCAAGCAACGGGCACCTCCAGTCTCTTTGGGTGAAATGCCAATAGTGGGAACACCATTCGAACGGGTTGTGATCGACATTTTAGGACCCTTAGAAAGGACTAAAAGAAAGAACAGGTTTATTCTGACCTTAGTCGATACATGCACTTTATGGGCAGAAGCTATCCCGCTAACATGCGCAAATGCCAAGCATGTCGCAGAAGCCCTCGTGCAGATTTTCACTCGGTTGGGATTCCCTCAGCAAGTGTTGACTGATAACGGATCTCCATACCGAAACCTGTTGATGGATGAGATCGTTAAGAACTTGAGGAACCAACACATCTACATAAAGCCTTATACTTCATCCGGAAATTGGCTCGTGGAACGTGTTAACGGAAACCTCAACATGATGCTAAGTAAACTGGCTCAAGTGAAACCTGAAGATTGGGATCTTTGTATTCCTGCAGCTTTATTTGGCTACAGAGAATCTCCTCATACTTCCACAGGATTTCCGCCAGCTACGCTTTTATTCGGCAGACCCATTAAGGGCCCGCTCGAAGCCTTACTTTGGTCGCTGACAGACCAGAAGGCTGATGAAACAGTCGTCTCAGCAAGTAAATATGTTTCGGATTTAAAAGGAAGGTTGAAACTAGGATGGTACCTAGCAACGACTAACTTTAAGCAAGCACGCACAAAGCACGCTAACCGACACAGGAAAGTCGCGAAAGAGAGAGAACTGGAAGCAGGAGAGAAATTTTTTGTGTTACTCCCTACCGGAAACAACCAACTGAAGATCGGATGGCAAGTGCCGTTTACCGTAATGAAAAAGGATTTCTAAAGCTAACTATCAGATCTCTATTCAAGGAAAGGAGAAGGTTTTCCATTTAAATCTGTTAAAGAGATACTTGGAAAGACCTGTGCCAACCTCCGACCATCTCCTGACGATCGCCAAAACTGACGAAGATGACGATAGTGGCAGGGAGATTCCACTGCGCACACACGAAATTTTCAAAAATGTCAGAAGCGGCGACGCTCTTTCAAGCGCGCATGGGAGACATTCCAGAGAAAGGACACTTTGGGAGGAGACTTGAGTAGGAATTGGACAGAGATGGAGGGGGGAGATGAGATGGAAGAGGACAGACACCCTGAAGCTACGGATATAGGAAATTTATTTCCATAACGTAGACATGGAGTGATTCCATATCTTAAAGGGGGGACGTTCTGTCACAGAGAGTTGTTATGATCATTACATTTTCTATTTTCCTTTCTTTCTCTACCCGTGTCCTCTATTTTATTATCACTCTTTATCCTTTTTGTGTGTTTTTGCATTCGTACGTTTGCAACTATAAACATTACTAGTTTCTCATTCAAACTTTCGCCGGGTTTCGTTTTCTCATTTAGAAACGCACTAGTCATGTTATTACGTAGATGCAAGGCTCGGGAGGTTAATGCGTTGTAGACGTAAACTGTGAATATTCGCTTTCGCCAGACTTATAGGCGACATATCGTCTGCATTTTCAGCTGACACGCGCGTTTTCTTCGGCTGAGCGCTCAGGTGAGGCGCGATAACTGACATCTCTACGGCGCAGTATGAGACAGTTGTCTGGAAATTCCACCTGACACGGCACTCACGGTTGGCCCTGGTCAGCGTGAGGTATGAAAACGAGAAGTGTCAGTTATGGGCAATACGTCTAGTAAGGGAAGCGTTAAATGTAGGGTGTTTAAGACGGAAAGGGGAGATTATTTCGTTTTGCGAAATAAGTTGGGACCCTTTGTCTGGTTTACGATATTAACCAGAGTTTGAAACTTGATTTCACTCATTCTCCAATTTGCAGTAGACGTGGTCACTTCGTTCTAGACACTTAAACTTATAAGTGAAATCTCTTAGTTTCGTTGTGATACCGTGGTTCTGTGTTGAGGTAAATATATTATATCTAGTATTTGGTGAAGTGTTTAAAGTGTGAAATCGTGTTGCAAACGTAAATGTTGTTGGTCTGTTGGAAACTATGATTGGAACCCAATATTGCTATATATATCAAATATCACGCCACACATGCTAATCATCCGTATGTGTACTTCTGTGCTGTTACCGTATCTAGAATGTTTGAAGTGTGTGTGGAAACAGTCACTCACACCACGATAGCTCACGTATGACTCATGGAGGGTTGTATAATAGTTATAGGCCTCAAATATATTACGTCTCAGCGCTACTTAATCCACCTAGAAGACTGCTGACAATCGCAGTACTAATAGTTATAGGCCTCAAATATATTACGTCTCAGCGCTAGTTAATCCATCCAGAAGACTGCTGACAATCGCAATACTAATAGTTATAGGCCTCAAATATATTACGACTTAGCGCTAGTTAATCCATCCAGAAGACTACTGACAATCGCAGTACTAATAGTTATAGGCCTCAAATATATTACGTCTCAGTGCTAGTTAATCCATCCAGAAGACTGCTGACAATCGCAGTACTAATATCACTCAAAACACTGGCCTGTACACTCCAAGGCCTTAGGAACATCTCCTTAAATAAAGTACATCTTATCTGCAGATATATACACATAAATCCATAAGCAATAATCCTGTACCAAAATACCCACTGGTACACATCGAAAAACACTTAACATCTTCCCAGTACACTCGCTCGGGAACACACTGACACCAAAAAATTCTTTCCCAGAACACCCCAGCCAATCACACATGCGTGGGGCTAACTCCCCGAGAACTCTCGCTCACAGCTCAAAAAAAGCTTAGAAAATCCATCTCACTCGGAAACTCAGCCGCAGTGAGAAGCGTTCTGAATCTCGAAGATACGTATACAATACGCTCATATATTTTTAAATAAATTAACAGCTAGACAAACGCTGTTCAAGTGGAATAACCACTACAATCTCTTATACATCCTGGACTTATAACGATTAATGACCTTGCTTAGATTTGGACTCAACAGTTTACACCACCCCCCGTGGAAAAAAATGGTAACATCATTTTTTTGAAAAGGTTACCCCAGCCAAAAAATAAGTAGGTAATAAAGCTCCAATGAGTAAAATTAATCAACCTGTTGAGTCCAAATACTATATATTGTCCAAAAAATAGCAGCATTATGAGTAAAGTAGAAAAGAAAGCATACAAAAATAATCAGCTAAGTCTACAGAGATAATCTGCTTTCAACAAAGTTAAGTCTATTCAGCATAGAATTAACCTAACAATATACAGGATGCAAGTATCAGTATAGTAGGATGAAGAAGAATACAAATAGTATCAAGTGACATATAAATGGTAACAATGAACCATCATAGACATTATTCACACAAAAAATAATAATAACACCGTTATAAATAAATTGCAACTAACGCATCGTCAAGCGTTAAGTAAAACAATACATTATAATATGAGAAAAAACATCTTTCCAATGAACCACCAACAATACACATCATTACTCCCTAGCGCACAGTCAAGCGCAGGGCACAGAATAAAAATATTACAATGTCAGAAAGAAAATTTACCCAAAAAGTATAATACAAAAATATTTCATAACGCTAAGTTAAATAAAAATGATATTTTAAATTTTTTTTAGCTTTACCTTATATTAACATACCAAAAATGTAATTAGCTTAACAAAAATATGTGACATACAAAAATTCTTATACATAAGCAGACACAAAATCAGAACAATATGCTGGGAAAATGATGCATGCCTAATTGGCAAGAAAAAAGAATCAAATTATTTTAAATTCACAGGTATTATGTTCTGGTAAAAATCAAAACCTAATGTTTCACAATATAATGGTTACTACATAATGTCTTAGAATGTGCTAATACATAAACTAAACCTGACATCAAAACACAAGAAAGAATTTTAAATTTAGTGAGTACAGAGACTCTCTGAAGACGACTACTGCACCATGCCTAACCAATGAGGTTGTGCATAGGGCTGGCAAACTCATCATACATATAAAACAGTCCTAATAATCACCGCTGCCAAAACACATCAATGCTTGATGTATCAGCTCTCGTAGCTCCAAGCTCACAACGGAGCATAAAGGTCAACCATGAATTGATTAAATGGGCATAGTCTTCTGACTAGCGTGCGTAAATACTATAGTCCACTGCTTTCATCAAAAAGTTACAGAGATAAGTCACTCGCAACTGATATCTTACACCTCATTGCAATCATAATACACACAATATTCGTCATAACACAATAGTGTAAGAATAGTATGCAAATAATTGGTGCATTATCAAAACATCGTCGTACAAAAAATAAATATGTGCATAAAATAGTGCATAAACAATGAGCTTACATACTATCTAATAGAAGTTATATGGTATCTTAATACAATTTTATATACTGTTAAAAAAAAGAAACGCAACTTTTTTGGTGTTACTTTTATGAAAGATATTCGCTGATTAGACATCAGTCAACTTATTGACTGTGTCCACCTGGTCATTAACTTCTCGTGGTTACCTGAATTGTACTCACCTCATGATTCGTGAGGTCATGAAATAGGTCAAGGTAAAAACAACATTTTTGACAATAACTCGTGACAGGTTCATGAGAATCCCGTGAAACTTACTGAACACAAAACTCTCTGACCATATTATTGAATGCTTATAAAAGATTGACGCTCCTCGAATAAATTCAGTTGAAAATTCAATGCGCAAGTATGGCTCATCTCACTACAGAACAACGACTCATCATCATTGGACGTTTACAGACTGGACAGTCACAAAGTGTAGTGGCCAGAATTTTAATGTGGTTAGAAGCACCATTAGTCGCCTTTGGAGGCGATTTCAAGAAACTGGCTCAGTGGCAGACCGGCCGCGCAGTGGAAGACCCAGAGTCACAACTCCTGCCGAAGACAGCTTCATACTGCTGCGTCACCTCATGAATCGACTTGCATCTGCGTCCTCCACAGTCCAGTCAATGTCAGCAACTCGTCCAATTTCAGATCAAACGGTTAGGAACCGGCTGCACGACTCTGGTATTTGGGCTAGAAGACCCTATAGAGGTCCTGCTCTTACGGACCGGCATCGCCAGAACCGACTGCAGTGGGCAAACCAGCATCGTCAATGGACCGTTGGGAATGACTGGAGACGGGTTAGGTTTAGTGATGAATCATTTGTTTGCTCCAGCGACACGATAGACGGAGAAGAGTTTACCGCGGAGTTCATGAGCGCTACGCCCAGAACAGCGTTGATGAGGCTCCTCCACATGGTGGTGGAGTTGTACTGACGTGGGGGGCGATCAACTTCATGGGAAGAAGTGACATGGTGCAAATTGAAGGACGCCTGAATGCCCAACGATACTTCGCTGAAATTCTTCGTCCTCACGTCCTTCCACTTCTGGCTGCACGAGGGTCGATTTTTCAGCAGGATAACGCTCGACCTCATGTGGCACAACTTACCACCCAGTTCCTCGCTGACAACAACGTCCAGACCATTCCGTGGCCAGCCATGTCATCAGACATGAACCCCATAGAACACTTATGGGATGAACTCGACAGACGACTCCGCCAGCGAGACGTGGCTCCAGCCAATCTCCGACAGTTGTCTCTTGCACTGCCGGAAGAGTAGGCAGCCATAACACAACAACAGATCCAACGGCTAATCGGATCAATGTCAAGGAGATGTCGTTCTCTGATAGAGGCCAGAGGAGGTCATACACCTTACTGAAACGGAGGCCTCAGTCGCAAAGAATAAAAGGTTAAACCAAATTTAATGAACATCATTTCATTGATAAAGTCTGAAATTTTCTTCATGCCAAGATTGAATTATTAATTCCGTAAAATAAACTTTTCGTACAAGTTTGAAATTTGGTGTCCATTACCACTGCAATAATGATGCGTTTCTTTTTTTGAACAGTATATAATATCCTATATTTATTCGATACAATAATATCTATATCCTAAACAAGTTGAACTGACAATAATTCATGCCATGTTGAATAGTCTCATAAATTTAGAAAGATAACCGCATACAATTCAGAGTCAACTTGCTGTCCGGCTTTACTTGGTTAACCACATGGATACAAGGTGGCATACCTTACTCTCTCTGCTAACGTAACACAAGAGCACTGACTTTTATTGCAAAGCCGTCGCTGTGAAAATATACAAATGAAAAGAAATTCTATTTTAATTCACAGCAAGATTTAACGATGTAAAACGAAATTAGCGTTACCTTTACCTAAAATTGTGGCTTGTGTAAACTTGTGGCCCTTTCACCATGATCAACAAGCCTTCCTTGACACGTGTAAACACCACAGAAGGCTTATGGGGCAGAAAATGATCGTAGCTCAAGGTCGTCGCTATTGGATGCTGAAAAAAATTTCTACACTCACGACAGCGAGATACTCTCTCAAAACCACAAGCAGAACAAGCAGTTGTATTCGAGACACTATTATTATTACGAGGGGCATTCAGAAAGTAATGCACCAGATCGTTTTTCTTAGGAGCTGTTTATTCAAAAAGCATGAAATTTATACACAATATACATGGATATGTTAGTAAACATCGGTATTATTCAACATAATCTCCACCAACTTGTACGGCTTTATGCCAGCGCGAAACAAGTGCATGTATTCTTAGCCCGTACCAGATTTTGTCTTGATCACGTAGCCATTTCTTCGCTGCATGAATCACTCCTTCAACATCTTCAATCCTTGTCCCACGGAGTGCATCTTTAAGTGGACCAAATAGATGAAAATCAGAGTGTGCCAAATCAGGACTATAGGGTGTATGAGGTAGTACAGCTCAACCCAATTTTGTGATGGCTTCCCGTGTTGCCAGACTTGTGTGAGGGCGCGCATTGTCGTGAAGGAGAAGCAGGTCTGCTGGATTCTTGTGCGGCCGAACTCTGCGAAAACGCTGATTGAGTTTTTTTCAATGTCTTAATGTAAACTTGCGAATTTATTGTCTCTCCTCTTGGCATAACGTCCACAAGAATCCCACCTTCAATATCCCAAAAGACAGTGATCATGACCTTTCCAGCTGAAGGAATTGTCTTGAATTTCTTTCTTCTTGGTGATTGCGGATGATGCCACTCCATTGACTGTGTTTTTGTCTCAGGTTCACAATAATGTGCCCAGGTTTCGTCACCTGTAACGATCTTAGCCAAAAAGTTCTCTCCATCAGCATTGAAACGCTCCAACAACTCAGAAGAAATTGCTTTCCATTGCAATCGGTGGTCATTTGTGAGACTTCGAGGAACCCATTTTGCGCAAACCTTAGAAAATCCGAGAGTTTTTATAACTGCATTTGCACTACCAATGCTGACTGACAGCTGTAAGGCCAATTGTTGAGTAGTGATTCGCCTATCAGTAAGAATAATGCCCTCAGCGCATTTCAACATTTCTGCGTTGGTGGCTGTGGCAGGACGTCCACAGCGCGGCCGATCAAGCAGCTCCGTATCTCCACTTCCTGATTCTTTGATTCTCTGAACCCAGCGACTGACTGTACTCCTGTCGACTGCAAAACTTCCATTCAATTCACATAGACGCGTGTGAATATTCACAACAGTTTCCTTCTCTGCAACGAGAAATTATATCACAATTCGCTGCTTATAACGCAAGTTGCTAACACGCTCCATTTCAACGGTTTAGCGTAGCCGTATTATTTGGCCGGTTGCGGTGCAATTTGGTGCACACTATTGGAACAGGCCATATTTGAAGTGTGCAAAATTTCATGCTTCTATCTTTATTATTAGCTGAGAAAAACGATGTGGTGCATTACTTTCTGTACGCCCCTCGTACTTTGTTTATCAATAACCTTAGGCTTTTGTTGAGAAAAGTTAGCATAGTTGCCATTATTATTTCTCTTTTGATAAAAATATCTGCCAGATTGGTTTTGTTGTCTTCTAGAACAATTATAGTAAGATTGGTAATCTTTCATGTAATCATTTCTACCATAATTTTGAAAATCTCCAGAACCAAAATATTGAGATTTATTAAACTGTCTCCAGTTTCTTGGAGAAGACAGATTACAATTTGCTGAACTCCCTTGGTAATATTTAAAATCCGTATTATCTCTCCTGTCAAGATTGCTTTTCTTCTTTTCTGTGGCAGCATGCTTAACCTCTGAATCAGTAATAGGAATAATAAAATCCTTATGGCTACTAACATACTGAGTATTACTTTGAGCACCAGACCTACTAGTCTCGTCCCTTATTATGTTTTTATTAGGCTTTCCAACTTCAGATACAAGGTTAGTTTTTTTAACTTTGACATGGAATTTATTCTTGTCTTTACCGTGATGTACAGAATCAAGTATCACAGTAGAATTGACTCTGTTGGCCTGTCGCCTGTATTACCAGGATAGTCACTAGTACGTGGAAAATTATATTTGCCACGCAAGGATTTTTGCACACCAGATTTGACGTTAGAGTTGGCATCCAAAGGTTGTTATTGCCGGGAGTTGTAGTGAGGATAAGCTCTCAATGCAGATAAAATACTTCTATGGCGCGCGTCTCAAACAGCCTCTGACAACCAAGTCCAGCTCCCGGCCTTCACGTGTGGCTCAATTTGAGCCCGGCGGAACTGTTTCCACTGACAAGAGAAGGGGCAAAGGCGAGCGACTGGCGCCTTAAAACCAGCAGCTTTGGGCAGATAGGGCTCGTGATCCTTGGTTGGTAGCTTATCTAAGAGAAGGAACTCTGAATTCAAACCACCGCTGCCTTGCGGGAATATCAATTTATGGAATTGGCTTCGGGAGTAAACCCTGAGGATAAATCCGGAGTCGGAGTCCCTAAGGCAGTCTAATGCCGATTCGACATTATTCTGGCAACTCCTGCGACATGGCTGGTACCAAACTGTATCGGCTACTGCCGTTCCTTTGGATCTACCGGCTGTGTGGAGAGGGGGAACATGCTGCATGGGCAACAGCTTGATCTCCATATAACTGTGCCCAAGCTCGCGCCCTGGAGAGGACACTCCAGCTTCACCCTATAGGTGTCGGCAAAACACGGGAAGTAGCAGTTACCGGTTATAAGCATTTTGCCCAATTGGCGTAGGGCATGGCGCCAGGGGCTACTTCCGACAGTGGGAGAGGTTCTAGAATCTCACTGGACAGCTACCGCCCGCTTCAAGCTGGGAAGCCCCCAGTCAATAAGGTGTTGTCCCGCCACTGTCTGCTTTCCCCATTGGGTGCATGGGGATTAGGGTCAAACCCGAACTGTGGACAGAAAATTTTGCACCAAGCAATTATCGAAAAAATAGAAATAAGCAAACTCTCAGATTGGGATGCAGGATCGTCCGGACTATGTTGACTGGACTATCCGAAAACCTACAGGATGTAAATGATGTAAGGAAAACAGCCATAATTAATGATGAGCTTAAACGACTTCAGGTAGATATAGCTGCACTTCAGGAAACGCGCCTGGCGGGCTCTGGAACGGAGAGCGAGAAGAACTACACATTTTATTGGCAAGGGAAAGATCTTAATAAAGCTAGAGAACACGGAGTAAGTTTTGCGGTCAAAAAATCGCTAACTAAAATGGTTGAACCAGGCGAGAATGGATCAGAACGCCTGTTAACGCTCCTCCTGCAAACTAGCACATGTCCCATCACCCTTGTCAGTGTGTATGCTCCTACTCTGTACTCTGCCTCAGAAGCTAAAGATGAGTTCTACGAGAATCTAACAGCAATTATCAAAAGCATACCTAGGCAAGAACAGCTTGTTCTCCTTGGTGACTTTAACGCTAGAGTGGGTGCCGATAATGTTTCATGGCCTTCATGTCTGGGCAGGTTTGGTATTGGCAAGATGAATGAAAATGGACAACGGCTCTTAGAGTTGTGCGTCCACCATGACCTCTGCGTGACCAACACCTACTTTCAGACAAAACCCCAGCATAAGGTGTCATGGAGACACCCACGATCCAAGCACTGGCACCAACTTGACCTGATTCTCGTCAGAAGGCCACTCCTCAGGTCTGTGCTCTCCACGCACTCGTACCATAGTGCAGACTGTGATACAGATCACTCCTTGGTTTGCTGCAAAATCAGAGCACAACCAAGAAAACTCTATCGTGTCAGACATGAAGGGAAACCACGCATTGATACCAGCAAGATGTCAGACCCTTTCATGATCGCTCAATTCACTGCGACCTTCGAGAAAGGGCTAAGTAGCCCTCAGCATGGTGATACTATTACAGATAACTGGGAGCATCTACGGAACACCATTCAAAGTACTGCACTTGCCACCTTTGGTAAGAAAACAGCAAAGTCAAATGACTGGTTTGATGCTTCATCAGATGTGATGGCACCTGTCATTGAAGCTAAGCGCAGTGCTATGAATGAATACAAACGTTCACCGAGTGACAGAACCCTACAGATCCTGAGGGCTACGAGAAGCAAAGTTCAACAAACTGCTCGACGCTGTGCAAATGACTATTGGCTCCAGCTCAGTGAGAGCATTCAGATCGCAGCGCAAACAGGCAACATTAGACAAATGTATGACGGTATAAAGAAAGCACTTGGCCCCCATAAAAGTAAGACGGCACCGCTAAAAACCATATGTTCCACCAATGCTAGGGATTGTTTTCTTTGCTTATGATCCTCATGCTCAGCCAATACAGCATGAGTTCCATTTCTGTCCCTGAATAGACACTATATTAAATATCATTGTCATTATCTTGTATTCAATGCTATTTTCCTTTCACCCAGCACACTATTCCGAGCTGATAATGCTAATGGTGGGTTTGGTCCCACATGTGTTCCACTATCCACTGTCACTACTGACCAATACTTTATTTTGCGTAAGGGTTTACCAAGTAAAGTACACTGGTCTGAAAAATGTCAGGTCGCTTTTAACCAGATTTTACATATATTTCCATCTCCTCCTATTTTGAGGTTGCCTGATATAAAACGTATTTATATTCTCCAAACAGAGGCTAGTAATCTTGGACTGGATGCTAGCTGTTTCAAGAATTCGATAATGTCTTGCATCCGACATTGTCCATCTCTCGCAAACTGTCGGAGACGGAAAAGAAATATTCGGTTGTAGAAAAAGAGCTGCTCGCAGTCGTGTGGGCTATCCAGAAACTGGAACATTATTTGCTTGGAGCGCCCTTCATTAACCAGACAGCTTTAAAACGGGCTAATCGTTGAAACATTAAGCTAACCCGGTTCTCCATCTTGCTTCAACCATTTCAATTCGAAATCGAGTCTATACCTAGATCAGATAACGTGGTGGCGGATTCGTTATCCAGATGTCCACCTTCTGTACCTGCACTCTGAATGATCTATTGCTGTTTAAAAACGTTTGAATGATTCCTTACAGCTTACGGAAAGTCATACAAGACTTTGTTACTTGACATTCACTCAAGTTTGCAACCTAAAACGGTGCATGATCCTTACTTTTATGGTCCTGTGAATGTTTCGTTCAATGAATGCTTCATTGTCTATTTGATGGAGATCTACCGGTATTCACTGATCGAGCTTTAGTTGAAATGCCATGTATCAAGTATGTCCACCTTCCATATACTCAAATTGTTTGCAAGGATTGCACAGTTTTGAACTGGAACTGTTTACACTATGGATTTCGCACTCAATATTGACCTTCATACAAACAACATTGAGCGATTTTGATTTAATCTTAACTTTATGATACATACATCGTGTGATGAGAGTTCACTGGATACAGATGTTACTGGACTGTACGATCTCTGATGGACCTACGATATGTTATTAATAGTTTTAATACTTCATGCTTCGAACTTTGATTTATTAGTTAGTTATTTAAAGCTTACTATTATCATTGAGATGTGTAAATTAATCTCTTTTCCACACATTTGATTGATCATATTAAAAATGTTTGCACGTGATTCGGTTAATGTATCTTCTGTTTTCAGGTAGATAACTCATGTTTTATATTTTTGCTCATATATTTTTAATAGTTACTTCCCGTTTTTCTTTTCTACTTTTCCTGTCTGAAATTTTTTTATTTGTTTCTTTTCTTTCTCACTCTATTGCCATACTAATTTCTGATTGTCCACATTACAATACATATTTTTTCTTAAATTCACATCCTTAGGTTGTTAGCCATACATTACATTATACACACAACTTTAATTGACTATTGTTATATAGTTCTTGCTAGACATAGTACATAGTTAGCAACTATTTTGTTTCTCAAATCTCATGCATGCTGTCCTCGGTTGATTTTGTTGTACCATACTCTATTCTTTATTTGACCGTTGACAACTTTCTTTCTACTTTACAACCTTGGTTATCTTGTTATATACGCAATTAGATTCTGACTTACGGTTTCTTTTAGACAACGACCATTGACATATATTATGTGATCATGTTTGGCCGTTGATTGATTTTTTTCGCAATGAACTATATTATCTAACTGCGATTCTTCGTCTAAATTTTTGTGATAGGAAAAAAATCAAATTCTTTGTTTTTTTTCCCCCCACCTGACAGAGGAAATTTTTAAAGAAGATATTTATTGTTAAAGAAGATTTATAATGTACTTTTCCATGTTGACCACACTTAGTCTATTAGCAGTTAATCTACGCTGTAATATGTCTATCTGTGGTTAATCATGATGTTGCACGGGTTTTAATTGTAAGTGAATGCGATATATGTAATACGTTACCTGGAGTTTATGATGTAATCCGTTCTGCACTAATTTATGCAAACGGTTTTCTCAAGGCCTTTCGTCAGTTGTAGTCGTCGAAGAAGGACGTTTAGTTCTAGCTCCCGATATGGTGGAGGAATAAAGTATTTTACGTGGCATTTAATTAACTTCGGAGGCCGCCACTTGTTATAAGAAGACTCCGGACTTATAGAGAAGTTCCGTGTTTTTGCAGAGGTAAGATTTAAGCATCTTCATGCATCTAGTCCACATTACATGGGTAGTCATCGTGGTATGCACCCGAGTACAGCAGCTAGACATGAACTGATGAGATGAGACTGCTGGAGGACGCCATATCATGTATGTCACTTTATCTACGCCAATGCTATGAACCTTAAATTCATCAATGTAATAAACATGTCATTTTATGTGGACCCATCCATATACGTGTTTCTGAACTCTGTTTCATGGCACGTTTCTGATCACACTCACGACGTTTATTACGCACAGCACGATGCATTGATGCCATTCAGATTATAAGAATGTACTGTAATTCTCTTTCTACAAATCCCAATTGTAACATTCAGTAAAATGTTAATGTTACCACCCGCTTTTAGTTGACTAGTATTATATGCAAGGCGCGACTGATATTGGAAAAAATAGAATTCACGTTATATTTCATTTTGTATAATTATAGTCATCATCTCATCTCAACCCGTAACCCGTCATGGGTCGTAGGGGTGCCATGGTGGAAGCATCAGCAGACAGGGTCCTCCACTGCTCTCTGTCCTCAGCAATGCGTACAAGTGTGGAAAAACCGTGTCCTGCCCATTCTTTGATGTTATCAGCCCAGGATTTTCTTTGCCTTCCTCTTCTCCGTTTACCTTCGACTGTTCCCTGGAGGATCGTTTTCGAAAGGGAGTCATGACGAGTTACATGCCCAAACCAGGCAAGCTTTCGACGTTTCACTACTGACAAAAGTGGTTCTTGGTGGCTTGCATAGGTGTTTATCTTCTCTCTAACATAGACATTTGTTTTGTGCTCTTTATAGCAAATGCGCAACATTCTTCTATAACATTTATGCTCGAAAGCCTGAATCCTTCACTCCGTATCTGCAGTGAGTGTCCAGCTCTCACACCCATATAAGAGAATTGATTATACAAGTGATTTGTATAATTTGATCTTCACAGGAAAACTGATGTTACTTTTCCAGATCACATTCAGTCTTTATGGCAGCTGAGGCCATGTCAAGTCTAGTTTTGTCTAATCAAGACAAGATAATTATAGTAAGTATCTGTTATTTAATAACCAACGTTGACCAACAGACACCGACAATTTAATAGCTGTTAACGACAGACTATATTTATGTAAGTGCGCGTAGGGACAATTAAATAATTATTGAAATTTGTACACTGATCGTTAACGCGCGCGTAAGGGGCGGGGGAGGGATGCATACCTTCATTCGACCTGAAATCGCCATGCTAGCGAAAAAGCTGACCGTATAGGTGTAAAAAACGTCACCGTGTGCCTTTTAGCTTTAATGAGGACTGAGGGAGTGGATAAGAGATCGTCTTTTCCCCGACCGTGTGTATAGAGAAAAGAAGCATTTTTTCATAAATGTTTGTTTATTCCACGCAGACCTGATCAAAGGGCGTCCAGCGGTCTTACCTATTCTCTTCATTTACTGATTGGTGAATGTTGTCTTTTTCTTGACCGGTGCGTCCCCAAGTTCTTTTGTGGACAGGATTGGCCAAAGAGACAAATAAACATTACACTGGTAAATTTAACTGGACTTATAAAACCCATAAATATTTTGTTCACTTTTATCACCCCACTAGGGTGTAAAAAAAATAACATTACTCCCGACTTTTGACAGTCGTATCCAAGTTGATTTTATCCAGAAGAGTTATGCTGTTTCAGAATCGCACTCACATAGAGCCAGCCGATAGGATTACCATTATTTATCAATTGTAACAGTTTTTTTAGCAACCAGATGTTTCCCAATACTGGAAGTATTTTTCCTCTGATTACTGTGAACCCAAGATCTCGGTTTCTACACTAACCATTCTAAGTGATATTTGTCCACCCAGGAATAAACCACCAAATTAGGCGGCCACCTTGTTAATCTTATTTATTGAAGGATGGACTGGTGCCAATTTGGGTAATACACCTGTCATTTTGTATATTCAGGAACCACTGTAATTTCAAAGGATATCACCAATATTAGGTAAGCGTGATTGAGTGGCCACTGTATGTCAGAGAGAGAGATCGAATATTTTTCTTTGTTAGAGGTTCATACTGACCTAGATTATGCTTAAAATTGTTTACTTTACTGGGGAGCATTTAGTATTAACTTGTTTCTTTACTGTCTATTCTGTAACATAGTGCGAACCTTTAACCTTTGTGTTATTAACTTTTTGGGTTTTTTTCTCAAGAGGGGGAGGGCACATTAATATAGTTATTTCCTATGTATGTAAATCTGATTTTTATTTGATCGTTCTTTAGATATTTGCGGATGTCAAGTTTAATTATAATAAACAACAAAAGAAACTTAACTTTGTGTGTTGGTCAGATCCATACCCAATTAACCTAGTTTTTTTCACGTTTGTGTGTCTTGTTGTCAAATAGCTGTGTGTGTGTATGTAGTTAAACACACACACACACACATATATAGATATATATATATATATATATATATATATATATATATATATATATGTATATATATATATATATATATACATATATATATATATATATATATACATATATATATATACATATTGCATGAGGCTACAGAAACTTATTAGCTTATCCCCATTTTCGTTTGCTATTCCGCTGCCGCATTTCCCCATTGTTCTTTCATTATATGTATTGTGTGTACCAACTTTCGCATTGAGGTCTCCCATTACTATGACGAGATCATATCTAGGTGTGTCCTCCATTTCTTTCTGCAGTTGTTGATAGAATTCATCCTTGACCTCCTCATCGCTATCATTCGTTGGTGCGTAGCATTGTATTATTGTAGTGTTGGTGAATCTCCCTCTCAATCTCAATCGTATCAGTCTGTTGTTGATGGGTTTCCATTCCAGTAATGTCCTTTCTATTCCTTTCTGTAGAATAATGGCTACGCCTTCACTGTGCTGTCCATCCTCTCTTCCAGAGTAAAGTACTGTTTCTCCTGTTGCTGTTTTAACTTTTCCTGCCCTGTCCATCTGCTCTCGCTTATCCCCAGGATGTGTAACCTATAGTTTCTCATTTCTGCCGTGACCTGTCTTAGTTTACCTGTCTCGTACATTGTCCTGACATTTGATAAAGTTGTTATTTTATTCCCGTTAATGATATCCACCAAAAGATAAATATAAGTGGATGGAAGCAGACATCATCATCATCAGTTGATAAACTCTTAATACAAGACCCTTGCCCTGAGCAAGAGTTGATAAAGTACTCTGGTGTTCTGATTACTGAAGCTCGCTCGAACATCACCAGAGTTAAATACTGTGTTGTTGTGTTGCTCGTGGTTCGAGTATGGAATGTCAACTTGACCTACGCAGTGGTGTGTAGACATAGATGGAGTGTATAATGTGCGAATGATAGGAAGGGTTCGTGGTGTTGACAAATGTTCTTTTCTTACACTCATGTATGGCTGGAAGTCATCGACACCAACGACTGTGTACCTTTACTAAAGTTTAATTGGACGTACACACTCGACAGCACAGATAGTGACAAATCACAGGTTGGCATAATACATCATGGTACAGTGGATAAATGGTCTTGCAATGTTACATGGGCACTCATGTAGAATAATTGTATAATGGACTGTCAGTAGCCAAGCACTCAGTATCGCCCATACATATATATCAACTGACTTCACTGACTGAACACGTCAGCTTATAAATAATATTTCAGATGGCTTCTAGACCTAATCTCGTCTAGCGACGATTCTCCAACATAATGTTCAGCACATATTTTTCCATATAATAATATTGAACCGCTAATAAAGGGTTCTCATGTGTAGCAGTGATCTCTGGACTAATCAAGCGATAATACGGGCATCCCTTTTCTCTTCTTGAAAGTCACTACATGTTTGGTTCCAAGATGGCTTCACTCGTGAGCTGTCACTCACGTTTGGATACAGATAATGAATCTGTCCTAAAGTTAGTCATTCATTAAATCTTTCATTGCTCTGTAGATTTGATCATGAACACTTGACTGCAATCTACAGGATATAGTGCTGCTAGGAATCGAAGTCGTTTTCATCGAGTCAAATATATTCTCTTAGACATTCAAATCGTACCTATCGAAAATGGTGGCTTCGTACGAGAGTTCATAAGAGTGTCTATTATTACCTTGGTATCAGAAATATGATTCTGCCATTCCTTGGCAATACAAATAAACACTGGGGTAAAGCATACACGATAGGTCTAGACGACTATCACTTTCCCCACAAATACTGAGATCACTTTTTCCCCGGCGACAAGCCGACATAGAAAACACAGTCCCTATCAGGACGAAGCCAAATCACACCACACTCTAGCGACACATCCGCCGAATAGCCTTTGACCTCTCTAGAGACAACAGAACATATAGTTCGACTTAGATATGTAAAGATATACAGATATAAGACAGACTCGTCCTACTCAGACAAACAATACACATAAATTCAGGCCATAGATATTCTGAAGCAAGAACAATCTATTACTACCCAAACAAAGAATAAATCGCAGAAAACTGGATCCATCCGCGGAGTTCGATCGAAAGAGCCGACACAACTTTCAAGGGAAGTAACTCAATAATGACTTTTCCTTAAGCACTATTTTGTTTACAAAATATTTGCGAACATAACAAGTATACCAATGTATAATATTGTAAGATATCAAAGACTGCACGTAACAGTCTTACCACACCTCCCGGGAAAAAAAAAATGGAACTTTTTTTTTTTTTTTTGAAATACATCTAGGAGCAACGTACAATAGGCTCACAACGCATGAATAATGCGCAGATGAAAATATCAGGAATACCTATAACGCCTAATATGAGGCTAAGTCGACTTATGGAGCGACTGGTGAGAATGTGTCTCATAAACTGAGAGAAATTATTTCTCTACAAGTATATTTTTCCAGGAAGGTGTCATCAAAGTATAATACAATTCTGGCAATTACACAATGCCTAAAAAAAATTCATATCATCATTTCGTATTAGATATCTTAAATTTATGATTTATGAAGAAAAAATCATCAAAGCACAGCGGTGAATAAACATCAATGAACCGCTATGTAGTGATACAATCATTATATTATTAAATTACGAATGTGTATCTATCATGATATAGAAAAAGGAACTACTATAGAACTAGACATATCAAGAAGTCTAAGCCCTAATAGTTATGTGGAATCATGTGGGCTTCTTGACAGAATGTCTGCCATCACATTATCTGATCCACGAATAGCTCGCACAGAGAAATGAAAAGGTTGAAGAGCAATTGCATATCGAGTAGACCTCGAGCTCTTCAAATTCTTACTCTGTATAGCAGTAAGAGCTTTTTGGTCGGTTTCTACTATGAAATGTGCGCCTAGAAGGAATCTCTGTAGTTTGAGGATCGACCAAACCATAGCTAATAGCTCACGGTCTAAAACCGAATAATTCCTTTCTGCCGCATTAAGTTTTCTGGAAATATACATTACAGGATGCAGAGTTCCAGAGTACTCTTGCATTAGTGCCGCTCCAATCCCAGTGGATGAAGCATCACTACGAAGAACGAATGTCTTATCTTTAGTAGGTAGCACTAAAATAGGTGGTGTTGAAAACAATGTTTTAATCTTATCCAGAGAGCATTGGCATTCCTGAGACCAGTGGACCACATTAGGCGAACCTTTCTTTAGAAGTGTTGAAAGAGGTGCCATGATAGAGGATAGATTCTGAATGAATCTGCCATACAATTGAATAAGACCTAACAGACTTCTCACCTGTTTTTTAGTCTTAGGGATTGAGATGTTAAGTATCTTACTAGTATTATGGTCCTCTGTCTTTAGGAAACCATGACCAACTCGGTGGCCTAGGAAAGAAATTTCGCTAAAACCAATATAGGCTTTAGAGGGTTTCGCTGTCAGGTTGTGCTCGCGCAAAGTAGACAGCAATTCATCTAACCCTGAATAGTGATCTTCCCAAGTATCGCTGAAAAGACAGATGTCGTCTAGATATGCAATGACATCTGACCGATAAGATAGGATTCGGCGCATCATGCGTACGAATGTAGCTGGTGCGTTCATAAGACCGAAAGGCATAAAATTCCATTGGAACAAACCTCTAGGTGTTGAAAAAGCCGTGAGAGGTTTGGCGCGTTCAGATAAAGGAACTTGCCAATATCCTTTAGACAAATCAAGTTTAGTGAAAAAATGAGATTTGGAGAGTCGAGTAAGTAGCTCTTCCAGTAAAGGCATAGGTTCGGCATCGAACTTCGTTACTTGATTCAATTTTCGATAGTCAACGCAAAGACGTATGTTATTGTCTTTTTTACGAACAATAACCATCGGCGAAGAATATGCAGAGGTGGATGGTTCGATTATTTTCAGATCTATCATCTCATCCAACTCTTTCTCGACCTGTGCTTGAAAATGTATAGGTATAGGATAAGGTCTAACCCTAATAGGAGTATGGTCAGTTAGAACAATGTCATGTTCAATGACATGCGTTTGTCCAGGGATGTCAGTGAGTACATCCTGAAATGTTTGCAACATAGTTGAAACTTGTCGCTGTTCTCCTAGAGACAAATCAGGAGAGACAGTAACGTTCTTCCATGATTCACTAGAATGAAGTGGGATCATTGGAAGAGGAAGATTTACATCTGAAAAACTTGTTTCCTCATCCTGTATCACGGACAGTGATGAGTAATGACCATGTGGTACTGGAGAATTGTCCGTTGCTTGGAAAATGGGTTGCAAATAATCCGGACGTTCATGGAATTCCGTAAGCATATTGATGTGGAAGGTTTTATGCTTCCCATCAATATCGACAATATAGTTGACATCGGAAATTTTCGATATTATATCGTACGGACCTTTCCAAGAAATAAGTAATCTGTTTTCCCTACAAGGTAGTAATACAAATGCTTTGTCACCAGGACAAAGTTGTCGTAAGCATCTCTTCTTATTGGCAAATTGCCTTGCCTTCTGTTTCGCAAATTCAGAAGAAGAAGTTGCTAATTTGCATGCTTCGATAATCTTTTGTCTCAACGCGATGACATATTCGTAGGATGACTTTGTGTCATCGTCAATATTGTCAGATGTTATGAGATCGTGAAGCAACGACATAGGGCCACGCGGACGCGCGCCAAAGACGAGTTCAAAGGGAGAAAATCCCGCATGTTCATTGGGTACCTCTCTGTAAGCGAAGAGGGCCGCAGGTAAAACTCTGTCCCAGTCTTGAGGATGATCTTCAGTTATCTTCCCCAGTAAGTTTTTAAGTGTTCTATTAAGGCGTTCGACCATACCATTAGACATTGGATGGTAGATACTACTTAAAGATCTATCTATCTGCAGAGTAGACATTACTTGAGACATGGTATCTGATATTAGTTGGGTGCCATGGTCTGACAATATTTCTCCGGGGAACCCCAGACGAGAAAATATAAGCCAAAGAGCATCTGCAATATCAGCAGTAGTAATGCTCTTCAGAGGAATAGCCTCTGGCCAACGTGTGCACATATCAACACACGTCAAGATAAACTGATGTCCTCTGGCAGACTTGATCTTAAATGGACCAATTATGTCTATGGCCATTTTTTGGAACGGCCGAATAGGAATGTCCACCGCCTGAATGGGTGCAGCATGCCGTGGACCTTTGGATTTAACTTCCTGACATACTTTACAAGATCGACAATAAATCCGTATGTCCTTGTTTACCAATGGCCAAAAGAAAGCCGCAAGGACTCTTGACTTAGTACGGGAAAAACCCATGTGTCCAGCACACTGAGAGTCGTGAGCGTGCTGCAAATTTTTAACTCTCAAATTCTTGGGAACCAGGATTTGAGAATGACTTGACGTAATGGAGTCTTGAACCATACGTACAAGTACGCCATTCTTCTTTGTAATCCACGATTTACGACTTGTGTCTTTATTCGGATCACCTTTAGTTGCAAGAATGAAGAATTTCTTCAGAGTGGGATCATCTTCTTGCTGTTTTATAAACGAGTCACGAGAAATTACCAAGGGATTATCTTGGTTATGCACTTCATTATCTTCAGTAGATGAAGTTTGAGGCATATTAAGAGCCTGAGCTCTAGTGACTACAGCGTTAGCAATCTGCATGTTTTGCCTTTCCCACGTGGAAATTCGTTGCGGAGTGCATTCTCTGACTCCGTGAATGCGACCGATGATGAGGTCAGCGATCGGATTCGGGAGAAGACATGCGTGTACATCTCCTGTAAAGAAAAGAGTAGCAATCCTAATGATAGCAGTAGAGTATTTCTCTAATGTGCCGCCAAATGTTACACATTTGACTACTTGTCCAGTGGCACGGGAAGGATCCACGAGTGACTGCCTAACACCAATTGTGGTGCATCCAGAATCAAATAGCACAGAGACTGGATTGTTATTCACTAAACCCTTATGTAAGACAAGAGAACCTCTTCCATCGTGCGCGACTGATGCCAGAAGAGCAGGAAGAGGATGGCCACAGCTTAAAGTAGACACTGTGGTTGGCTCAAATAACGTTTTGCATTGGGGGCACTGAGATGCTCTCCCAAAATCAAAAGCGGCACATGCCATATTACTAGCATCATTATTATCTTTACTCTGTTTATAGGCTTCATGGGACTCTTGTTGTACAGAGTTTGCCTGAAAATGTGGTTTATGTCTTTTGTTTTGAGATCTACCTCGGTTACTATCACCTCTGTAGTTATTGTTACCTCTATTGTAACCCCTATTTGGGTTTGAGTCATAGTTCCCTTGGTTACCATTATCATATTCATTATAATGAGTATCTCTGTAATTATGATCTTGTTGACTCCAAGACGGATAACCCTGATAGTTTCTATAATTACTTCCTCTACGGAAATTCCTATAATTATGACCCCCCCTGTGTCGAGAGCTATCAGCTCGTCTCCAGTTCTTTGAAGAAGAACCCTGAAATGATTGGTTACCTTGGTTTTGATAACTATTATGGTTACCTTTTTTATCAAATCTGTTTTGAGGTCCCTGAAATCTGTGTGAATAATTGGGATTGTATGGTGTTGTTGAAGCAACTGGCATACTCTCCTTAATCTTAGTGTTGCCAAAAGTCACGTCGGGGTGTGCAGTGACATATTGGGAACAATATTCTTCCATTTCTTTTAGAGATTTGGGTTTACGCTCATGTATAAATTCAAGGAAGGGTTTGTTAACACATGACATAATCTTATCTCTGAGCAACAAATCCATAAGTCCTTCATACGTTTTTTCTGTTTTGGAAAGCTCAATCCAACGATCAACTGTGAGACGTGCCTTTGCAGTGAATTCTGAGAATTCTACACCCGTCTCAGGCACCATCGTTTTAAATAAAAGGCGATAGCCTTCCTCACTTAGCTGATATTTTTTTATCAAAGCCGCCCTAATGACATCATAATTATCCTTATCTGCTTCTCCTACAAGGCATAATCTAGTCAAAGATTCACCTTTCAAGTTTTCTGATAATTGATTAGCGTATTGTGATTTATCCACATTATGTGTACGACAAGAACGTTCAAATCTATCCAGCCAGAATGTAATATCGTCACTGGACTGATTGAACGGTGGAACCTTAACCTTGTAAGTAGAAGGTTTACCATTACCACTAGATGCCTGATTAACATTACTCATACTTGTCAATCTCAATTTCTCTAACTCAAATTCATGTTCTCTTATTGCTTTTTTCTCTTCAGCATCTAATCTTTTTTGTTCAGCCTCCCTGTCTAATCTTTTTTGTTCAGCTTCCCTGTCTAATCTTTTTTGTTCAGCTTCACTGTCTAATCTTTTTTGTTCAGCAGCAGCTTCTCTTTCTAATTTTTTTTTGTTCAGCTGCAGCTTCTCTTTCTAATTTTTTTTGTTCAGCTTCAAATCTCCTTTCCTCCACCTGCATCTGCAATTTCTTTTGTTCAGCAGCAGCCTCAGCTTCTCTTTCTAATCTTTTCTCTTCAGCCATAGCTTTTCTTTCTTCTGCAACAGCTTTTTTCTCTTCTGCAGCTAATGCTTTGTCATATTGAACAACAGCCCATTGTTCTAATTGTTGACCAGTCTTATCAAGGGCTTTCCCTTGTGTAATGAAGTATTCTAATGTAGACATGATGTCTAACAATAATACTAATCACCTGAACCAATAATAATACCACAAGTTCTTAATGACTTGATTAATCAGTATACTATCCCAATATCTGTGGGTCACAAGCCTTAATAAGGTCTTGTATAATAGTAATAATAATCAGGTACTGGTTTATACCATAATCCAAGTGCAGTGCACAGGCAATTGTGTCTTATGAAATATACCTATATAAAACATATGTCAACCAACAGAATACATAAAGTACAAATAGGACTGACAATACAAGAACGTTTGCAGAAATCAAAATAAATCAAATAGGGAAATCAATGAAAATAATCACTGAATCTGCAAAGAATAACAACACAAATGACGTCACAGTATATGAATATAAATTGTGAATAGAACTGAAAGATAGAAAAGGTTAGACCAACAAATTACAAACAAATCAAAACAAAACTAAAGAACAAAGAAATATTACAAAAATAACAATAATTACAGACTTCACAGCTAACACAAAAGCAACAGTTGTCGCAGCAAATTTTCAATCAAGAAAATTGCACCTATAGAAAACGCCTACAACGGACCCTCTATGACGTGGGATATTCTGTTGTGAGGACGCCGCCCAACCTTAAACACAACCCGCTGACATAGAAACTAACATACTATACAAACAAATAACATGTAAACATAAATATATATAAATTATGTGTATGATAGTATGTGTTGCAAAATAGGCTCAGTTTTACAGTAATGGCAAAGTTATTTTTTATGAAAATAAACAAACTGCCACTTTATTCAATTAAACATTCTGGCCTTAAATATTAAAGTTCATATACAGAAAACAAGAAGATCCATCGATGAAAATAGGACTTCTTAGTTCACTAATACTGTCTTCCTGTTAATATTACAAGAATTGATCCAACTGTTCCGTGAAACTCTGTAATGTCTAATGTAAAAATGTCAACAACGCTGACCTACATACTGCATTCACTTGACAGGTCACGTGACGAAGTGTTGACAAATAGCAAACCAATACTGCAAGTGTGTCGTATCAGCCACAGGAAACGATCTGGTATCGGTACTCTGTTGACTTCTGAACTTCTGCGAGGTCAAACCCAGAAAGCTGGTCCACCAGTTGATAACGTTGTTATTTTATTCCCGTTAATGATATCCACCAAAAGATAAATATAAGTGGATGGAAGCAGACATCATCATCATCAGTTGATAAACTCTTAATACAAGACCCTTGCCCTGAGCAAGAGTTGATAAAGTCCTCTGGTGTTCTGATTACTGAAGCTCGCTCGAACATCACCAGAGTTAAATACTGTGTTGTTGTGTTGCTCGTGGTTCAAGTTTGGAATGTCAACTTGACCTACGCAGTGGTGTGTAGACATAGATGGAGTGTATAATGTGCGAATGATAGGAAGGGTTCGTGGTGTTGACAAATGTTCTTTTCTTACACTCATGTATGGCTGGAAGTCATCGACACCAACGACTGTGTACCTTTACTAAAGTTTAATTGGACGTACACACTCGACAGCACAGATAGTGACAAATCACAGGTTGGCATAATACATCATGGTACAGTGGATAAATGGTCTTGCAATGTTACATGGGCACTCATGTAGAATAATTGTATAATGGACTGTCAGTAGCCAAGCACTCAGTATCGCCCATACATATATATCAACTGACTTCACTGACTGAACACGTCAGCTTATAAATAATATTTCAGATGGCTTCTAGACCTAATCTCGTCTAGCGACGATTCTCCAACATAATGTTCAGCACATATTTTTCCATATAATAATATTGAACCGCTAATAAAGGGTTCTCATATGTAGCAGTGATCTCTGGACTAATCAAGCGATAATACGGGCATCCCTTTTCTCTTCTTGAAAGTCACTACTTGTTTGGTTCCAAGATGGCTTCACTCGTGAGCTGTCACTCACGTTTGGATACAGATAATGAATCTGTCCTAAAGCTAGTCATTCATTAAATCTTTCATTGCTCTGTAGATTTGATCATGAACACTTGACTGCAATCTACAGGATATAGTGCTGCTAGGAATCGAAGTCGTTTTCATCGAGTCAAATATATTCTCTTAGACATTCAAATCGTACCTATCGAAAATGGTGGCTTCGTACGAGAGTTCATAAGAGTGTCTATTATTACCTTGGTATCAGAAATATGATTCTGCCATTCCTTGGCAATACAAACAAAACACTGGGGTAAAGCATACACGATAGGTCTAGACGACTATCACTTTCCCCACAAATACTGAGATCACTTTTTCCCCGGCGACAAGCCGACATAGAAAACACAGTCCCTATCAGGACGAAGCCAAATCACACCACACTCTAGCGACACATCCGCCGAATAGCCTTTGACCTCTCTAGAGACAACAGAACATATAGTTCGACTTAGATATGTAAAGATATACAGATATAAGACAGACTCGTCCTACTCAGACAAACAATACACATAAATTCAGGCCATAGATATTCTGAAGCAAGAACAATCTATTACTACCCAAACAAAGAATAAATCGCAGAAAACTGGATCCATCCGCGGAGTTCGATCGAAAGAGCCGACACAACTTTCAAGGGAAGTAACTCAATAATGACTTTTCCTTAAGCACTATTTTGTTTACAAAATATTTGCGAACATAACAAGTATACCAATGTATAATATTGTAAGATATCAAAGACTGCACGTAACAACATTCCAAAATCCTATTCTTGTATACTGTTTTGCGGTCAGGACATTCGTTTTCATGTCAGTGGCTTCCTTTCGGCTTTCACCACTGACAGTCATACGAGCCACAGACTCCGAATGTCCATCCCGCAGCAAAGTTTGTTCATTTGATGTTGTTTCCGTAACTTCCTTATTTTTTTTACATAGACAGGGGTGTCAGCCCTATGCTAAAACCCCCAACCTGGAGGACCAGGGTACCAGCTTTTGTCTGACCCCTACCCACACAGACCAGTCCAGCTTGGTTGAACCTACCAGGAGTAAAACTCCCACTGGCATAGCTCTGGGGATTATCAGGGTACGCAAGCTGCCATACCGCTACAAGGTATAGGTACCATTGATGGCAGGCTCTGTTGTGTTGCCATGTATTTCGTGGCACTTGTCCAAATAAGACCTTACATGTTGAGAGTACATGTCCCAGTGTTTGCTTCTCTTGGCACAATGGGGAACAAAGATCTTGAGTTGTAGACAGAGATGCCAGAGATAAAGGTGATATGAAATAATCTTGAATGGATGTCGCAGGAGAGGAAAGTTTGGTGTGAATTTATGGAAGACCAGTGTCAGCTGACATATACATGATAAATGATCCGTCAGCGTGTTCATATTTCTACTCTGTCAGTGTGTTCATATTTATACTGTCATTGTGTTTATATTTCTCCTCTGTTAATGTATTCATATTTCTCCTCTGTCAGTGTGTTAATTTTTTTACTGTCAGTTGTTCATGTTTCTTTTCTGCCCGTGTGTTCATATTTCTGCTCTGTCAGTGTTCATATTTTTACTTAGCCAGTGTGTTCATATTTCTGCTTTGTCAGCGTGCTCATATTTCTTTTCCTTCAGTGTATTCATATTTCTGCTCTATCAGTGTGTTCATATTTTTATTTTCTCGGAGTGTTCATATTTCTAATCTCTCAGTGTGTTCACATTTCTGCTCTGTCAGTGTTCTCATATTTCTACTATCTCAGGGTTTTCATTTTTCTACTCTGTCAGTGTGTTCATGTGTCTACTAAGTCAGTATGTTCATATTTCTACTCTGTTAATGTGCTCATATTTCTATTCTATAAGTTTTCATGATTTGTTTCTCGGGTGAGGGCGACATAGAGCTGGCCGTGTCCGAAAACAGGTTCAGGAAGAAAAACTCCTACGTGATCAAAAGATTGTCCTTGCGCCTTATTGATCGTCATTGCAAATGCTAAAATCACTGGAAATTGACGACGTCGCAATACTTTAAATTACAATTTTATCTTGAAGAAACAATCAAAAACTTACATTTCAAGGTTATTTTTTTAACAAAATGATGAGTTAAATCCGTTTGCGGAATGAAACTGGGTTCTACACCAACTTTTCTTCATTGAGGGTTACTATTTTAGGAAGAGTACAAATAAGGGAAACAATACAATTAATGTCTAACATTCAACCACAGTTGCATCCCGACGTACAAACGACGATAATTATGGATTTTGATGATTTTGTTGTCTTTTTTCCCCTTTTGTTTAATTAGTTTTACTTGCCAATGGTTTTTGGTTTTAATTTTCGTGTAATTTATTACTCTTGGTTGATAGTGTTTCATAATTATTGTTAATTGTAACATATTTTATTACTATCTTTGTGTATACTAAATGTGTAATTGTTTTTGTCGCTTTGAGTTATTTCTACTATCAATACCGAAATTATTATTATTATCAGTATTGTTTTTATTTTTGTTATCACATATTTTATTTAACGACTTACTTACTTACTTACTTACTTAGTCGGTCCCCTTCTACCGTGAGGTGTAGAGGTTTGGAAGAGAGAGCGCCAGACTATCCTATCGGCTGTCTTCCTCCTGGCCTGGTTCCATTCTAGTCCTCGGTCCTTCAAAGATTGTCTAATGTTGTCCTCCTAGCGGACTCTGGGTTGTCCTGGGGGTCTGGATCCCTGGATCTTTGTTTCCCATGCTTGTCGTGGTGCCGATAGGATAGTCTGGCGCTCTCTCTTCCAAACCTCTACATCTCACGGTAGAAGAAGAACGACTAAGTAAGTAAGTACGTAAGCTTGTCGTGGTAGCCGATCTTCTCCCATTCTGCAGACATGGCAAAACAATCTTAGTTGGGACTGTTCTACTTGGGTCTGCAGGGGGGTGGGATTTAAGGCCTTGACGTATCGTCTGGTTGCGGACCATGTCTCTTCTTGTTACTTCAACCACCTTCCTCAGATACCTCATTTCTGAGGTTTGGATCTAGCTTGTGTGTGTTGTAGTCATTGCCCATGACTCGCATACATATGTCAAGACTGGGACATAGGTGGAGCGGTATACAGCCATCTTCGTTTTATTACAACCTCTCTCTTGCTGAGGAATCCTCGATTTATGGCCTGAAAAAGTCTTCCAGCGGCTGCTTTTCGAGTGGCCAACTCTTCTTTGATGCCTCCCTTTTCGTCTAAAATAGCTCTGAGATATGTAAAGTGGTCGACCTGCTCCAGGATCTGTTCTCCCAGCTTAATCTGATGTCTTCTTTCTTCTCGTGATATCACCATGGATTTTGTTTTAGAGCTGCTTATGACCATCCCTCTCTTCTCCAGCTCTCCTTCCAGACTTGCAGGTTGGATTGGAGATGTGCCTCTGATTTAGCAATCAGGGCAACATCATCAGCAAATGCTATCTCTGAAATACATACCTGTTTCATCTTCCAGTACCCCCCTGAATACTTTCTTGTTCTTTCCTTACATGCCTAGATAACATCGTCCATGAGAAGTATGGAAAGATAAGGTGACAGGATATCACCTTGTCTTACACCAGTGGTGGTCCTGAACTCTTCTGGTTCTGACTTATGGTTTGCTGTCCTCACATAATTTGTGCAAGACTTTTAGAAGCTCTGTATAGCATGAACCAGAGGTGTTGGAATGTTCTTCCCTGCCAAACAGTCACAAAGTTTGCTCCAGGGGACCCTTTCAAATGCTTTTTCCAGATCTATGAAACAAAGATGGATCTCACTCTTATACTCAAGAGCCTTTTCACTCAGCTGTCTGAGTGTGAAGATTAGGTCTTGAGTACTTCGGTTTGTTCGCAATCCGTTCTGGACCTCATCCAATTGTGGCTCAGCTAGGCGTCGGAGTCTCTGCTCTAGGATTCTAGAGTAGATTTTATCAGGAACACTGAGAAGGGATATGCCTCTATGGTTTCCACATTGTCGATTGTCACCCTTTTTTGAAAATTGGTGTTATGATGGCAATCTCCCAATCCTTTGGTATGGTCTTGTTGCACCACGCTGCCTGTAGGACCCTTAAGAGAAATAGGTCGCCTGATGTTCCCATGTACTTAACCGTTTCTGGTGTTATACCATCATGCCCTGCTGCTTTGCCCATCTTGATTTTCTCAAGTGCTGCTGGATAAGCAGCATAATTCCACCATTGAGAAAAACAAGAGCTCTTGAACTCAATAACAGCATACCCAAAGAGATGAATAGGCAGACAAATGTACGTAGAAAGGAAACATGTTGCTATGGAATACATTCATAAAGACGTCCCCAACCATAGACAAACGTATTACGATGAAGAGCTAAAATAAAATAAATAAATAAAGGAGGCAGAGATGTATATAGGGAAGTCAAGAATAAAAGAAAATTCATATCTCAGTGGCCACTGGACACATTTCAAAACATATTCAAAGTTTGGACAGAAGCACAAACAAGATGTGCAATAACCGTCAAGGACAACAAAGATCCCCTATCAGATATAACTGCGTTAAGGAACCTAAAAATAAATTTTTTAAAAAGGAAAAGGAAAAATGTTAGACAGCCTTTTAGAAGCACTAAGGGAGACCAGCTATAAATCCAAAAATGTATAGTGGTGTTATCACCCCTTTTGTGCCCGACATGTTGTCCTGGAATAGAAAACTATGTGGTGCACAAAAAGGCGTTGAGGTGAATGTTTCTTGTGTGGTTGTGAGGATGATGTCAATTTTTGTATGTGTGGCTTCTCAGTGGTGTAAATGGCGCGCTATATATATATTTATATATATCCTGATATATATATATATATATATATATATATATATATATATATATATATTATATATATATATATATATATATATATATATATATTATATATCAAGATACTTTTTATAATATCCTGATATATATATATATATATACATGTATGTTAGGATGTTTAAAAAAAGTAACTATATATTATTTCATTAGTTGAAGGAGTGAGAGAGACAACAATTAAAAAATAATAATTGAGATCGAAGAAGGCATAAATGAGAGAATTTACGTCCAGAAACTAATGTGAGAAAGATTTAGTGATTAAATTATTGTGGAAGACTAGAAAAAAAATAATGTATTAAAGTGAGGAACATGAATTATTGGTAACTGAGCGGTGATGAAAGAATTATGAGACGATAACGATGAACATGACAACACCACACAGAACACATCACGTGATATGGAAATCTACATTCGGTTTATTCTATTTATTGATGAAAACAAACAAACAGACAAACAATTTAGTAGAAATATGTATACAGGTAAAGTACTTCTAAAGCTGAAATACATGATAGTGAAATAATTAAAAAAAAATAGATAATTAAATATAAACGAAAGAAAAATTTGAAAAGTAAAAAGATTGGACCTACAAACAACAACGCATTTATATAACTTTCCAGCTGGGTTTAATGGAGAATAACACTACCAGGTTTCGAATCATGAGCCCGGTAACTTCACCACAGCTTAGCCAATCAGACGCCGACAAATTTAGTTATTGTCTATAATAGAACGAAAAGCGCTTTCCCGCCTTACTCTGTTGAGGAAACCTGCAACTGTCAATCTTCTTGCTGGGTGGTTTTCTAACAGTCTCAGCAGCCATTCTCTGTTAGAATGATAAAACAAATGTATTAGAATTGTCTTACAACTAAATTGTTACTTTGTTTAAGTCTGAAAAAAAAAAACACCAGAATTGTAATTAATAAAGAAAGAGATATATGGAGAGTGAGAAAATTGTAAATAACACAGTTCCTGCAATCTAGTGCTCCAGGCCAGTTTCTATGGCAACCATATTATATTCTTTGCCCGGGGGGGGGGGGGGGGTCTTTTATGAGACAGATAAAGAAAAGGATTACTGTACATTCAGACAAGATCACTGATGTGGAACTGATGACAAGAACCAGACAAGTGCCAGTAGAACAAGAGATGACAAGAACCAGACAAGTGCCAGTAGAACACGAGATGACAAAAACCAGACAAGTGCCAGTAGAACAAGAGATGACAAGAACCAGACAAGTGCCAGTAGAACAAGAGATGATATAGGACACACATTGAATAAACATGTTGCTAACATTACAAGGCAGTTCTTGTTCTGGAATCTTCAAGGTAAGACAGGTAGATGGAGACCAAGGAAAACGTGGAGAAAAGAACTGGATACAGACATGAATGACTTGAAGAAGACACAGAAAGACCTGGAGCGGATGGCACAGGACAAAAAGACTTGACATAAGTTTGTTGAAGGACTATTCTCCTGGCTGAGCTTAAGAGTGATAATGACATAAGTTTGTTGAAGGTCTATTCTCCTGGCTGAGCTTTTAATGACCTAAGGTTGAAGGTCTATTCTCCTGGCTGAGCTTAAGAGTGATGAAAATGACATAAGTTTAAAAGTTGAATGACATAAGTTTGTTATATTCTCCTGGCTGAGCTTAAGAGTGATAATGACATAAGTTTGTTGAAGGACTATTCTCCTGGCTGAGCTTAAGAGTGATAATGACACAATCACCGCTACAAGTCCATGTGAATAATTTGTTTAAGCTTTCAACTTTAGTGGTGTCTACATGCTCCATAGGAATCAGAACTAAGGAGAAAGATTAAAAATAATTGTAGTTTGGTTGGTCGTTTTATTTTGCCATTAACTGTCTTTTTTATATATAACAACAGAGGTAGAGGTCACGTGTTGTTTGTGGTTGTCTAAGAGGAGTCTAGGAAATAATTAGAATACAGCTTCATCAAGCATGTCGTAAGAGCCAGCTAAAATGTGGTTGTGAATTGGGTTGACGACCTAATTTTGTAAAGTAAATTGATACAGAAACCACCGCTGCTAGAGCCCAGGATTCCTTGACTGTAGGCTTCGTGTAATAGGATCAGCTGTAGTGGTAGCTCTATACTCCAGAAGTGAGTGAGAATGAGGAGGAGAGAGAGATGAGAGATGAGACAGAAGAGTAGATAGAAATGAGACAGAAAGAGATGAGACAGAGAGGAGAAATGAGACAGAGAGACAGAGGGAGAGATACAGATGAGACAGAGAGATGAGAGAGAGAGAGATGAGACAGAGAGATGAGAGAGATGAGAAAGAGGTAGAGGAGATAGATGAGATGTAGAGATGAGACAGAGAGTTGAGGGAAGGAGAGGAGAGAGAGAGGAATAGATGAGAGATGAGAGGTACAAATGAGACATAGAGAGAGATGACAGGAATGAGACAGAGATAGATGAGACAGAGAGAAAGAGAGAAATGAGACACATGGATGTGACAAAGAGAGATGAGGGAGGGAGAGATGCGAGAGATCTCAGATAAGACAGAGAGAGATGAGACACTGCGAGATATGACAAAGAAATATAACAGAGATGAGACAGAGAAAGAAAGAGATATGAGACAGAAAGAGATGGAATAGAGAGATGAGACAGAAAGAGATGAGATAAAGAGATGAGACAGGGAAAGAAAGAGATGAGACAGAGAAGAAAGAGAAATGAGACAGAGAGAGATGAGACAGAGAACGAAAGAGATGAGACAGATAAAGACAGAGATGAAACAGAGAGATATGAGACTGAGAAAAATATAGAGATGAAAGAGATGAAAAGTAGAAAGAGATAGATATGAGACAAAGAGACATGAGAGAGAGAAATGGGACAGAGAAAACTGCGACAAAGAGAAATGAGACAGGAAGAGAAAGAGATCTGAGATGGAGAAATATAGAGATGAAAGAGAGAAAGAAGAGAGAGATGAGACAGAGACATGAGAAAGAGAGAAATAAGACAGAGAATGGATAGATGAGAGTGAGAGAAAGTGAAACATAAGAGTGAGAGAGAGAGAAATAGAAAGATGAATGAGAAAGACGAGAGAGAGAGAGAGAGAGAGAGAGAGAGATAGAGAGAGAGATGAGAGAGAAAAGGGGAGATGAAGAGAGAGAGATGGGCGAGAGAAAGAGAGAGAGGAGAGAGAAAGAGAGGAGCGAGAAGAAGAGATGAGAGAATGAAAGAGAGAAAAAGAGAGAGATGAGAGAACTGTTTTAATTTAAAAATTGTGCTGTCATATAAATTAAATATAAAAGTAACTGTAATCCAGTTTCCAAGCTATTTTAGAGAGAGAGAGAGAGAGAGAGAGAGAGAGAGAGAGAGAGAGAGAGAGAGAGAGAGAGAGAGAGAGAGAGAGAGAGAGAGAGAGAGAGAGAGACAAATGTAAAGGATGAGTACTGAAAGTTCATAAACTCAGTGTTTACAGTTGTAAGTCAAAATAATGAAGGTAAACAATTCCTTACCTGATATTTGAGGGCAGGTCTCGCTTTTTTCTCGCCTCCGCGTAATAATGAACATTGTCATCGGGATACCGCTCCAGTACTAGCGCCCACATCACAACACCAAGACAGTAAGAGTCCATCTGAAGATAATAAATGACAATGTAAAGCATAAGAGTGCTATAAAGTTCTATAAGGTTAAGAAGAATATAAAGTAATGTTTTAAATCAATACATAAAGAGCCAAATTTTGCTGTACATAAATATTATCTTTATCATCCTTCAGCGCCCCAAGGAGCATAGAACTTAAAAAAATTATTCCGAGTCTTCCTATCTCATGTCATCAGTTCCAGTTTGTTCCACGCCTTTCTCGTCTTTTTTATTTCTCTTACCAGTTCTCTTCTGTATGCACTCACTTACCCTGACGATTCCAGAACAAAGACTGAATTGTAATGCTATCAACAGGTTACCTCAGTGTGTTATATCCATCGCCAGCGTCTTCTTCTCATCTCTTATTCCATTGTCATGTTTCTAGTTCTTGTCATCAGTTGCAAATTGATGACCTTATCATACCATTTTCACCCTTCTGTTCTATGAAAGTACCCAAATATGAAAGTTGCAACTATTAGATTGTTGTCTTTGTTGTTCTTCAAGTTTCATTCCATACGATAGGACTGACTTGACATCTGAGTTGAACATTTTGAGTGGTCTGGACTTTATTGAATCTGTTTTCCATATATTTCTCAATGTAGTTAAAGCTCCCCTTGCTGTCTGTATCATGATTGTGATGTCGCTCTCTGTCCCTCTAACTTTGTCTATGTTGTTGCCTAGATATTTGATTCTACATCTTGTAGGGGCGTTTCTTCAAGTGTAATCATGTTGGTCTTTCAGTTGTCTCTCTATGGGCTCTTATAATTTTAGAAGACTGATCTTGTTTAATACTTTCTCAGACACTGATAACAACCATAATTCTTGTGTACACTCAAATACATCTCCCTTCTTGTGCAACTTGACCAGATATCCTATTTTCATGTCTGGTGTTCTGTCTTCTCTCTCTCAGACGTTTCGAAGACATTTAACAAAACTAACAGATACAACATATGTTCCATATTAACCGAACATTCGAATTAAATAAATAATAATATTTTATTTATGTCGGGTTAATGTCCCATTGAATTAATCCTCATGTTTACTTATTTATTTCTACTGAAGTCAATTTTAAAAATAGATTATTTTTTTCAAGCAGCTAAGAGGAAATACTGGTATAGAAGAAGAAAGAAAGAAGGAGATGAAGCAGCAGGTATAAAGAGTAGCTTGAGATGTGAAAATGTCACTCTTTATTATCTGTCCCGACACTGATAGTAACATTATTTCTCTATAATCGATGCTGTCTTGTCAGCCTCCCATTTTAGGCATCTACATAATTAAATACTGAAAATTTGTAACGCCAGAAATTATTGTTGTTGTTGTTACTTAAATGAGGATAATTATTTTTACTTTATTCTTAATTTTTAATTATATCTCTTAAATAAAATATTAGAACAAATAATGTTTAATTAGCTAATAATGAAATTATGAAGTGGAGCAAGAAAAAAAAGGAGATGAGGAGATGAAGCAGCAAGTAGGAAGAGCAGCATGAGGTGTGAGAACTCGAAATATAAGAAAGCACATTCGTGTTTAGAGAATTACAGTAGAAGTAACAGTTGGTGCCAGTCTGCAGTTTACGAGAAAATGATAGACTAGGAAAATACAAGAGAACAAATAACACTAAAAGTTTAAGTAAGTAAGTATACTCACTTTGAAAGGATCCAGTTCCTTGTCAGCTGGTGCTCCTACCCATTCTGGAGCAAAATAACAAGGTGTACCGCCACATTTCCTTTTGGGCAATGTCTGTTGGTCAGGGAACATCTCCTCCGCCAGTCCGAAATCCCCAAGGATAGCGTTAAAATCAGCATCTATGAAGATGTTGTCTAATTTGACATCAAGATGTGCTACGTGGTTTTTGTGCATATATCGAAGGGCACAAGCCACTTGAGTGACACAAAGTTCAGATAACTGAAGGCTGAGATTACCAACGTATTGATGTAATGTACCTCTCTGATAGTAGTACATACTGAAGGCCAGGTACTCTGGACACTCACCGGCGATGAGACATTTCATCAAATATGGGTGATCAAAAGACTGCATAAACTGCACTTCAGCGTGAAAAGCCTGCTGATTTCTGGCTTTTGTCTCCTGATTCAACAGCGTGAACTTCTTCACTACTCGTCTGGCATCTGTGTCCTTCAAAGGTTTGGTCAATACGATCTCTCCACACACTCCCTCGTCAATCACCTTTTCTGGCTGGAGCTTGAATGTGCTAAAGAAATCTCCATCTACCATGTACACTTTAGGACTGCATATAACGGACTGGGCCATGTTGAAAGCTGACACAGACTGATACAGGCAAATCAAACTAACAGTAGTAACTACCTTCTCAAACTTGAAAATGCAAAATGGTTATCACGCAAAGAAGAACCTTCAACAATAAGAAATAATCCAGAGCACACACTATTTCTCTGTTTGGAAATAAACTAGGCAGACACAGATTTAGTTGAGCTTATATACACTTCGCTTCAGCTCATAATTAAGAAATCATTGTTAGAATTATCGCGAATCCAAATCACCGATTTCTCCTCCCCCCAGGATTGTTGAATCAACAGTGGACGCGACCATTGTTAGAAGACCGCCAGGTTCAAAGAAATAATATACCTGACATCGCCGTATTTATATAAACAAACCACGTGACCGGGATATCTGAAACCTGTAACAACAACAAGAACAATGAAGATGTTGGTCAGCCGTGTCAGGTAAGTAAAACAAGAGCAGTGACGACGGAACTGCCAGTTTTTGTAATTGGATTAACTTAACAAATGATTTTTGGAACACTAAAGACGTCAGTCCCAATTTGTAGACTATTGAAAATATACCTTTTAAGTTGTCTTCGATACAGCGCTCCACAAGAGACCTTTAAGTGACACCGTTCTAATTAAGACCCATTATTGTCTCTAGGGACTATTATTAGCGTTCATTCTCAATGAATATTCTTGTAGAACTGCGTGAAAAATATCAAATGTTAGAAGATAACATGAAGAAAGTAATCTGATGTTTCGTTAAGGACAAAAAAACACGAATGAGAAAAGTATCATTCTTTATTTACTCGTTAACTTTACTTTCTTGAGAAATCTTAAACTTTATTTTTGCCTATAATTATCATCATCGACCTTCAGCTTCCCCCAAGGAGCATAGACCTTTAATAAACTCATACATATTCTTCTGTCCCGTGCCATCCATTCTAGATATCCCCGTGTCCTTTAATTCTGCCTCTGATATTTAAATTATTTTCATAAGATCGCGAAATTACGAAATCATTAAGTGACATGTCTCCAATTAAAATGTATTATTGTTTCGAGGAAATATTGTTGTCGCTAATTCTGAACGGATTTTTTGCACAATCGCATGAAAAATAAAAATTGAAGAAGATAACAGGAATAAAATAAGCTGACGTGTCAGTTGTGATAGTAAAACTATGCATTTATTTGTTAAGTGCACTGATAGTGACTTGTATTAGTGCCAGAGAAATCAAATTGTTTACATGAAATAAAATTATTTTAAATCTTAGATATATCAACTATGTAACGCAAGACTGACCAGCCAGACAAATTAATAAAACTAACAAACAACACTATGAACACATAAAATCATCATATTTGCTTTTTTTGCTCCTGATGGAGCATGGAGTCACAGTACCAGCTGATCTCCTTATAGAATGTCTGCATCAAATCATTTATGAGCTCTTGTAGCAGTGGTTTCTGTAGCACCCAGTAAACATAGATAGTACATTATTATTGAGGCAACCAAAGATTACGATCGGGTTATAGATAGTACATTATTATTGAGGCAACCAAAGATTACGATCGTGTTGTAGATAGTACATTATTATTGAGGCAACCAAAGATTACGATCGGGTTATAGATAGTACATTATTATTGAGGCAACCAAAGATTACGATCGTGTTGTAGATAGTACATTATTATTGAGGCAACCAAAGATTACGATCGTGTTGTAGATAGTACATTATTATTGAGGCAACCAAAGATTACGATCGGGTTATAGATAGTACTTATTAATTGTCAATGTGAGATGCTCTAATCGTGAGGAAAAGAGTGTACACAGTTTGTCAGAAATAATCGCACACAAATCTACCTATCTACAAATTGACTGGAAAGAGAATTTTCAAATGGCTTTATATGTACCTCTGTCCACTTTGTAATTAACTGATTATTCTTAGAGCAACCCCTCAAAGAACGTTGACATTATCTACCCTCTGAATCCGGCGCATAAATAATGTGGGTGGCTATTGTTAGAGAACCCTCGGATGTGAACAAATAATATAGTTCGTGACGTGTCACTGAGTAAACAAACCAAACAACCTGGGTAGCAGATATTGGTAACCAGTACCAGAACAATGAACAAGGTGGTCACCGGTGTCCGGTAAGTAAAAAAACAATAGGTGTCAGACGAACACTGCTCTGTGATGTGGCTCTATTTATCTAAGGCCCAGATGGCTTTTTCTTTTAAACCAAGATGCTAGTAGAAAATAAGACTTTGCAGATGTGGCTATCAAAAGTTTCTAGATGTTACCAGAACATTGAGAGTGACACCTTTGTAGGCAAGTGGCTTTGTTGTTGAAAGTAGGTATCGCGTTCTTTGAACCAACGTTTAGTTCGACGCTTGGACAGTAGTAATTTGAATAGGGAGAAATGATTTGATATTTGATGCTATAATGAATGTAAAGATATGAATGCGTGATATGAAAGTACATATTTTTTTAAAAGTAACTGCACTACTACACATTGCATTCTGTGTACACACGCACGACGCAGTGCCAGCTATCGCTGACAACACTAATAAATTAATTAAAGAAACAACAAATGTGTCGAATAAATAAATGCATAATTATCTCTCTTTCTACTTAAAAAAAGTAAAGAAGGTATCAAGGCAGATAATGCTGTAAATGAGTGAAGTGTTAGAGACGTCACTATACTATATCCAATTTTATCAGATGGGGGTAACCATTTCTGTTCCTCACTGCTTTTGCCTTCCCTAACTTTAGAGCAGTGTCCGGTAACCATTTACAGCTAATTAGAATGAAGCATGGCGATGCAAGGTTTAGATCCTGAAACCCCGTACATAAGAAGCCTTGAACCATCGTTACAGCTACCTCCCATACAGGAAGCGTGCACCAAAGTTAAACCATCGTTACAGTTACCTCCCATACAGCAAGCTTGCACCAAAGTTAAACCATCGTTACAGTTACCTCCCATACAGAAAGCTTGCACCAAAGTTAAACAATCATTACAGTTACCTCCCTTGCAGGAAGCTTGCACCAAAGTTAATCCATCGTTACAGTTAGCTCCCATTCAGGGAGCTTGCACCAAAGTTAAACCATCGTTGCAGTGACCTCTCAGGCAGGAAGCTTGCACCAAAGTTAAACCATCGTTACAGTTACCCCCCATACAGGAAGCTGGTACCAAAGCACGTCATTTACTTGTCATTAGAGGTTTCTCCAGAACTTTGTTTTATATAATGAGGTTGACACGTAAACAAAGATGTGTTACCGGCTTTGACGTCGTGCCGGATGAAATCAGTGGTCCTATTCTAGCTTAGTCTTCACAAACTGCCCCCTCCTCCTGCCCTTGGAGTCACAACATGTATATGACAATAGATGAGACATTTCAACAGAGAAAAGCAAAAACTGTAACTATAAGGAAACCAGCAATAAACAAAAGCAAAATCTGTAACTGTAAGGAAACTAGCAATAAACAAAAGCAAAAACTGTTACTATAAGGAAACTAGCAATAAACAAAAGCAAAAACTGTAACTATAAGGAAACTTGCAATAAACAAAAGCAAAAACTGAAATGCACTGGAATAAATGAACACTATCTTTTATAGGACAGGAAAGTCTATCAGAGTGCACCATCAAGACAAGAGACAGAAGACGTTGGAGATCCATTACAGCCAACCTTCGTTGTGAAGATGGCAACTGATGATGATGATGATCTTTTATATTTGACACGTCAAAAGGGAGATTGAAGGAACCGAAACTGAAATATAAAAGTTCAACTAGTGTTGATTAACATTCACTTTACGAAACAAAAATAAAACAAATAAGAATAATTAATCTAATGTGTACTTATCAATCTTTTATGAAGTGAAATCATAAGCTCAGAAGATGTACATAAAACAGATAAAACGGATATACCGACAAAAGGACGAGTTTCATGATAAAATATGAACGTTGTCGCCAAGTTGGATGTACATTTGAAATAAAATGTATATTTAGTCTCATATCAAATACTTCAGTAGAAGTGTGAATTCTTATAGACTTCAATAAACTAGGTACAGCTTTTAGGTTTTTTTTTTTTGGCTTGTTGCCTTCTTTGCTTCCTTTGCCTTCTAGAATACAAGGGCAGAGTCAGGTACCCATTTATAGGTGGGTTTACAGGAGCGTGAAATAATTAAAGAGATTAAACTCTGACAAGATCAGTATGTTAATTATATAAAGATGCATAACCTTCCTAAAAGTCAAATAAAGAGGAAGATATAATGCAAATAGTCAACATAGCGACCAGCAAAAACAGAGATACCATCACAATCTTTCTACTATACCTAAATTATGTTTATATACTTCATTGTTGTTGTCTTTATTAATCATTATAATTATTGTCTTTACACACCTGTACTGCACTACAAAGGATTCCCGCCCTTTATTCTCTAGTTGAAAGTCTATTAACGTTCGGTTACAAATATAATTGTCTTCAACATATTTTGTTGGATATACAGAAAAATATCAATTAATCGGGAACCACTGGTGCTGTCTAAATTTGGGTTGTGATGTTCGCTTATAAACCTGCGATTACTGAAGTCTTACTGTCTGTATATATACTTGAAGAGCAGAAATTAATGTTAAATAATTAAATAAAAGGGAGAGAGAGAGAGAGGGGTAGACCGAAAAACATATACAGAAGAGAACCAGAGATATAATTGAAAAAGATGAGGGAGATATAGAAATATCTTGAGCTTATGTTCTGTGACAGGAGAACTTGGTGCCAGCTTGTTGACGACAAATGTTGTTTGGTGAGCTGAACGGCAATGAAAGAATATGTAAAATAGTTGTGTATGGTAATTTAATCTTTCCAGCAACACATTTCACATCTCTATTAATGAGAGGAAACCCATCTTAATTTGTCAATATGGGACGTCCAATGTATTTAGCAAGGACGAGTACAGCTGTGTACGTCTTTAGTCAGTCATCTAATCATTGAACGTTTTCAGATCCTTGTCATTTAACGTATCAATCTTCAGCTCTTCAAATAACATAAACCTACACACTTATCGATTCTGTCATATTCCCTTTATCTTTGACTTTTCCCTGTGAATTTTTAGACCCACTTGAAGTGATCTCTGATCAAGAGTTTTTATTTTGTTGTGCATCTTATTACGGTTATGTGATAGAAGAGCCAGGTCATAAGCGAAATCTAGATCGCCAAGGTGTTTAGTACGAGTCCACTGTACTCTATTTCTGTTGGAAGTCGATGTTTATTATTTTCTTTCGTCCATGTTGTTTCTTTTGAAGTTAAAAAAAAAAAAAAAAAAAAATTAAACAGGATGTGGTTACCGGCTCTATGCCTAACCCTCCTTAGAAGCTGTTTACGACAGTTGGTTACAGTGTTACTATTCTTTGCTTCCTTTGCTCATTACTCATTCTCATTTCCATTGCTTTATTTGCATTTATGTGTAAACTGTCTAACCCAGAGGTGTTCAAACTGTGCGTCGCGGCTCCCAGGGGCGTCGCGGCCCTCGGCTAAGGGCGTCGCGGTGGCTTGGGAAAAGTGTTGGGCTCGATATTATGAGCCAAGGTCCATCAATAAATATAGATCTTCGTAGTATAGAGAGGAGCCGCGGTGATTTATGCACAGGTCAAGGGAGCCGCGGACATAAAAAGTTTGAAAACCTCTGCTAACCGATTGATACAGTTAGTCCATATAGTTAACTACCAGTCCTTCACAACTATTCTTAATTGTTCAAAAATATATGATTCTTTCAAAATCATTTTCCTTTGCGTTCCTTACGGAGCACGTCGCCACCAATGTAGATTTTCCCCAGGAAGCCTGTACAAGACAGTCACATGCTCTTCCATCGGTAGTTTATATTACAATTACTTTTACATGCTGAGATTGCCAGCCCCTTGCACAACCTCGTATTAGTAGCCTAGTACGACATGTCTGAGGGTACAGTAGTCCTGTTTTGTCTTTGTCTCTTCAGCTACACCCGAGAACTACACTAAGCCTCTTACATTCAGTCTTTGTTAATACATTAAATTCTTATATCACACTTTCTTGTCTAATAGCTTTTTTGGAGCGGTCTTCTTGTGGCGAGGCACAATTCGTTCAGCCACAGACAGAAACTCTTTATTTATATCAGGATGCAATCGCCAGTCAAATGTAAATACCGTCTGTGCCAGAACCCTCACGCACCATTGACTATCACCAGGGTCTGAATTGGACTAGTAGTGTTTAAGTATTAGATATACTGATGAAGCACTGAAATAGGACTGCTACTGTAATATACGTCACAACCTCGAACTACCCAGAGAATCAAGTTTACTGTAAATCAATGATCGTCAGATTACGACATACACTTGTCGCTGTTTAATTTGACACTTACATCTGTCTTGTCTCGTGTAGTTCCCAGGTGGTCGGTGATTAGACAAAGAAATAATAAGACTACTGTTCCGTCAAGCATGTCGTACAAGTCGACTTACATAATGTTGTGTATGAGACTGGCTACCTTAACACTAACAAAGGGCCACAGAAACCATCACCTCAACAGCATGTGAATGCCCGGTGTAGGAGGTTTCCTGTAAGGGAGCCTCAGGTGAAGTAGTGGCTTCATGCTCCATAAGGAGCGGAAAGCAAAATAATGATGATGACAAGCAGTGGCGTATCTATATTTTGACAGTCCTAACGCTTTAACTCTTGGAAGGGGACCTTTTATCCAAAGTTGGGGGATGGGATAGAAAAGTATTTTAGAGAGAACTGGAAACTTCATTAACATAAAAGTAAATAAAAAAAATAATATGTTTATTAGTCGTGTTCTAGTAAATGACTGATATTATTTGACTAACTGTACTTTTTTTCTACATACGAACACAGATGTCTTGTATGTGGCTGTAAGTCGTCTATTTATGTCATTCAACAAATTTCAAATACAGGAAATCAACGCGAGCCGTCGCGTTAACTCTTTCTGTACCCGGCGATTTTTAGACTTTAACCCACGATCCATATGGTTACCAGATATTTTAAAGATGTGATGTTCTTAAAACAAGTAGTAAACATTTAGATATGCATGAAAATATTAAATAATTCATTAAAAATCGTTGTAGATTGCTTAACAAATATTTTGACATGTTGTAAGACTAATATTCAATAATTAACTTTGTTCTATATCGTTTAAAGTGCAGACGATAAAAATTTACTAAAGAAAAAAAAAAAAAAGGACTGGACGGCTCATTGAAAAATAATGTTCCATATCTAGTTACTCCGTCCGACTCATGACGTAGCTCAAAAAGAAAAAAAAAATTTGACCGAGGACGCACGTGACAGGCCTAGACAGGAAAAAAAAGTGAGAAATCCAATCACAACTTCTGGATTGTATTATTACTTCTTTAGCTTAGAAATCTGCCTCATTTTATCTATTCGCACCTTGTCCGACCTAGACACAAAATCTGTTGATTGGATTCAGAAATCAAGTGTAAGAACAAAGACCAGCGTCTAACAACGAAGAGTCATAACATTTGGAGTAAGACAATAATACAAGCGAACCCCCCGTTACTGCAGGTTAGGTTTTAGGCCCTTGACATATATCGCTGAAAAGCTTTTTTTTTTTTTTCAAACGCATAGCAATAATGTCTAATAACATTTTACACTATCATATATTAAGTTAGCTTTTGAATTACATTTGTAGTAAACAGGGAGGCTATTTATTGCATAGTTTTTCGGGGCTCTAAGATTTTCTAAATGATAGATAATCATCGGTTTTAACAGTCACCAGCTGCATCAACCCCTAACAAGAGAGTTAACCTGTCCTTTTGGAGCTTTGAAACCAGGCATTGATTTCTCCTCTTTAGCAATAAAAGTCTTTGAAGGCATCTTCTTTAAGAACAGGCCGTTTTGTCCACGCTGAAAATCTACTGCTTAGTATATCCACCTGTCTTAATAATTGTACTCACTGTTTAGCGTGCCAAGCTTAGCTTTCGACCTATCTCAGCATTCGTTAAACCTTGGTCACTTTGTTTTATCATTTCTAACATTTACATTTAAAGTAAGAGGTTTATGACTCCTCTTCTGCTCACTAGTAAACGTGGATGCTATTATAATTTAAAAGTAAAAATTCACTTTTGTATACAATATATGTTTAAGACGTTAGAGAACCCTGAGAGATGTAGAACGATCAAACGGCATGATCAGACTGACTGAACGACATCAACTTGGCATCAGACTCCGATTTCAGAGATTTGTATTGGTGATCACGGGTTGGCCGAAAAGCGCAATAAGAGCAAAGAAAGCGTCGATAAAATAGAAAAGGGTTTTAATTAAGAAGCGCCGTATCCAACGAAGCGCTTTAAAGCGCAGGGCCGTAAAGTTGAGTTCGTCAGTATATAGTATAACCACTACTATTATTTTATCGTGTGGACATTATCATTAACGATTCAGAAGACGAAATATATAATCAAATTGAACGACGCGATCTAAATGAGGTGCTTTTTGCTGATGACCAGTACAAATATTTATAGAGACAGCGTGAAATCTTATTAACATCAGCTGCTTAGAACATGTCATGAAAATCGACACAGAACAACCTCACATGTTAACAAGAAGTAAAGCGTCAAGAAAAAGAGAGAGAGAGAGAGAGAGAGAGAGAGAGAGAGAGAGAGAGAGAGAGAGAGAGAGAGAGAGAGAGGAAGAACGAACGAACTTTAGTTTCAAATTGTTAAGAATTGGGAGTGTAGTGATGTCTAACTATTTGCCCACAACCATAGAGCACAAACCAAAGTTAACAAAATTAGAATAAACAAGCAGAATTATTTTTAATACACTATGAGTCTGTTCACTAGGCAGAATAAAGACAAACAGACTGAACGCAGTGTTCTACAAACCAACAAAGACCTTAATATACTGACCTCAATTTTTAAATTGACATCATTACACTTTAACTCCAGAAGAAGCAAAGGCCTTCGACAATCTTATGCCAAGTTCTTCTGGCACATGACATCAGGTCAAGGTTTTCCATGTTATCCTCACCATTTTCATGTCTATCTTCAGTACTTTTCTCCCGTGTGTGTTTCGTTTGAATCTACATTGTCTACCTCGAATTTTAATAACATGGACTAGATGATAATGCCATCAACTTATTTCTTCAGTGTGTGACCTATCTATCGCCAGCGTCGTCTTCTCCGTCCCAAGCCCGGCTGAAAAAGGAGGAGTGCGGCCTGCATAGAGGCAGTAAGGACGCAGCCCCTCCACCATGCAAAGGCTCAAAAGGCCAATCAGCTGTTTGCTTTAAAACAAGACTGCGAGCAATACAAGAGAGAAAACTGGACTGATTCTAAAGGCGACGAACTGGAACGGACTACGTACTACGACTTATGGAACATGGAACACAAGAAGTACGAGTATAAATGGGAAAGAAAAGGAGCTGGTGGGAGAGATGAGGAAAGCAAAATTAGAAATCCTAGCTATAACGGAAACAAAGAAAAAGGGACAAGGAGTCATGGATCTCGATGGCAACACGCTGCTCTACAGTGGTGTACCCACGTCTGAAAGAGTTAAAGGGGGCGTGGGTTGCATTGTAGCCCAAAACCAGAAATATAGTATCAAGGGATGGAACTTTGTCTCGGAGCGCATTATGGTTGTAAAACTAAAAGAAGGAGAAACCATAGTCAACCTGGTCATAGTGTATGGGCCAAATGAGGATGAGAGAGCAGAGGTCAAGGAGGAATTATTCGAGCTGCTTCAAAGGACAGAGGATGACTGTCTAGATGAAATTATCATACTCAGAGATTTCAATGCGAGAGTTGGAAATGACCATGCTAGATGGGGTGGAGTTATCGGAAGATATGGAGAAGATACTCTCAATGACAATGGAAAGCGACTCCTTAGATTCTGTAGTGAGCAGAATCTGATCATTACAAACACAAAATTCCCCCATAAGCGCATACATGCATACACTAGATGTGAACCAACAAAGAACGATAAGTCAGTGATCGACTATGCCATTGTTAGGAGGAGCTCTTTCAAATATGTCCGGGATGCTAGAGTCTGGAATGGGCCAGAGATTGGAAGTGATCACTACCTTCTTACAATCAAAAAAAAAAAAAAATAACTGAAAGAGTTGCTCAGCCTAGGAACTGCCCAACATCACGCAAGAAACAAAGTAAACAAACGGGAGACATGAGCATTAAGACCTACAAGCTGAGAGAGCCAGAAATTAAGACCAGATATCAGGGGCTTACTGGTCTGTGTGGGTAGGGGTCAGACAAAAGCTGGTACCCTGGTCCTCCAGGTTGGGGGTTTTAGCATAGGGCTGACACCCCTGTCTATGTAAAAAAAATAATGAAGTTACGGAAACAACATCAAATGAACAAACTTTGCTGCGGGATGGACATTCAGAGTCTGTGGCTCGTATGACTGTCAGTGGTGAAAGCCGAAAGGAAGCCACTGACATGAAAACGAATGTCCTGACCGCAAAACAGGATACAAGAATAGGATTTCGGAATGTCAGGACAATGTACGAGACAGGTAAACTAAGACAGGTCACGGCAGAAATGAGAAACTATAGGTTACACATCCTGGGGATAAGCGAGAGCAGATGGACAGGGGCAGGAAAAGTTAAAACAGCAACAGGAGAAACAGTACTTTACTCTGGAAGAGAGGATGGACAGCACAGTGAAGGCGTAGCCATTATTCTACAGAAAGGGATAGAAAGGACATTACTGGAATGGAAACCCATCAACAACAGACTGATACGATTGAGATTGAGAGGGAGATTCACCAACACTACAATAATACAATGCTACGCACCAACGAATGATAGCGATGAGGAGGTCAAGGATGAATTCTATCAACAACTGCAGAAAGAAATGGAGGACACACCTAGATATGATCTTGTTATAGTAATGGGAGACCTCAATGCGAAAGTTGGTACACACAATACATATAATGAAAGAACAATGGGGAAATGCGGCAGCGGAATAGCAAACGAAAATGGGGATAAGCTAATAAGTTTCTGTAGCATTAACAACCTGGTCATTGGAGGAACACTTTTCCCACATAAGGAAATTCACAAGTTAACATGGGAATCACCAAATGGTCGGGACAGAAACCAGATAGACCACATCATGGTTAACGGTAGATGGAGACATGCATTACAAGATGTGAAGGTAAGAAGAGGTGCAGATGTGGGAAGCGATCACCATTTAGTAGTAGCAAAACTGAAAGTGAAACTAAGAAGGGCTGGACCAACTGTAACTACACAGAAAAGGTTTGACATCAGCAAATTGAAGGACCCCCTTACCAGAAAAGCTTTTGCGGCCGACATTAAGAAACGATATCAATTTGCCAAAAGCCAGGAAAAGACATTGACTGATGATATAGACCAGAATTTCAACACCATTTCAACAATATATAAGGAAAGCAGCAAATCATGCTTAGGATTCCAGGAAAGGAAGAAGCAAGACTGGATAACACCAGAAACACTAAACACCATAAAGATGAGAAAGGAAATGAAAAGAAAAAAAACAGAAGCGAAGTCCCCCAGGTTAAAGCAACTATATAGCGAACAGTACAGTCAACTGGACAGGGAAGTTAAACGCCAAACCCGAGCCAACAAAAGGAATTTCCTAGACGATCTAGCAAAACAGGCAGAAGAGGCAACACTGAGAAATGAACAAAGCACAGTATACAAAATAACTAAATTCATCAGCGGAAAACAAGGTGCAAACAATATTACATTAGTAAGAGATAAGCAAGGAAATCTCATCAAGACAGCAGAGGGACAGGAAACAAGATGGGCAGAGCACTTCAGAGAAACTCTGAACAAGGAAATACCAGAGACACAATTGAATGTTCCTGAGGCTGAAAACGATCTAGATGTAAATACAGACATTCCACGAAAAGAAGAAATCATCACAGCAATCAAAGGGTTAAAGAACGGTAAAGCTCCGGGCCATGATAACTTAAATGCAGAGCTATTTAAGACAGACCCTGAGCTAGCAGCAGAACTATTAGAACCACTATTTGCACAAGTGTGGAAAACGGGGACAACACCATCAGAGTGGAACAAAGGAATAATTGTCAAATTGCCCAAGAAGGGAGATCTTTCAGACTGCAATAATTGGAGAGGAATCACTCTTCTCTCAGTTCCCAGCAAAATACTAGGCAGGATAATTATACAGAGAATTTCAAAGGCAGTAGACTACAAACTGAGGAAAGAACAAGCAGGATTTAGAAAGAACAGAAGATGTTTAGACCATATATTCACTCTCAGGAACATTATAGAGCAGTGCTCAGAATGGCAAAGACAGCTTTACATAAATTTTGTTGATTTTGAAAAGGCTTTTGACAGCATACATAGGGACAGTTTATGGAAAATACTGAGGGCTTATGGAATTCCAAGCTGCATAGTGTCAATCATAAAAAGCCTCTATGCCAACTTTACGTGTAGTGTTGGGCAGAGCAACCTAACCTTCGAGGTGAAGACAGGAGTACGACAGGGATGCCCCTTATCAACCACTCTATTTTTAACAGTCATAGACTGGGTGATGCGCCAGACAACAGAGGGCAGTCCAAGAGGAATAAGATGGACTACATTTTCAACATTGGAAGATCTGGAATATGCAGATGACATTGCACTGCTGGCACATTCACATCAACACATCCAGGAAAAAACGGATAGACTTAATAAATTTAGCCAGCAGGTGGGCTTGAACATCAATTTAAAGAAGTCTGAGGTCATGACGCTCAATGTGAGCAACCCTGAGCCCATATCAGTAAGGAATCAGCAACTGGTACAGACAGATACCTTCACATACCTAGGAAGCATAGTAACACCAGACGGTGGGGCAGGCAAAGACATCAACATCAGAATGAATAAGGCAAGAACAGCCTTCTTTAGCCTAAATAACATCTGGAAGTCCTCCCAATACAGCACAAGCACAAAATTAAGATTATACCAGAGTTGCGTGCTTTCTGTGCTTCTCTATGGTGCGGAATGCTGGAGAGTCACAGAGAAGAAAATGTCAAAATTGTCCTCTTTTCACACAACATGCCTAAGAAAAATTCACCGAATCTTTTGGCCGAATACCATCACCAACCAAGATCTTCTTACTCGTAGCAAGCAAGAGGACATGCATAGCATCATAGCTGGCAGACGCTGGAGCTGGGTTGGTCATGTCCTCAGAAGAGACCCCGATGCAATCACAAGAACAGCTATGCTTTGGACCCCTGAAGGAAAGCGAAAGAGAGGCCGACCAAAAACAACTTGGCGGAGGACTGTGGAGGCTGAGGTGCAAAGAATGAACCAGAGTTGGGGCACTGTACGAAGGACGGCCACCGACCGTGCAAAGTGGAATCAATTTGTTGTTGCCCTACAAGACGCCACTAAACGTGATGGCCACTGACTGCTTTGACGGTCGGTGGTTAAGGATCGAAGAAGAAGAATCAGGGGCTTATTGCTACAGCGGTGAGAAACACAGAAGAACAACTTGATGACGTGGAATCCCTATGGCTTAAATTTACGGACATCATAAAGACAGCTGCTGCAGAAGCGTGTGGTGAAGTCCGACTTGGGAACAAGAGAAAGAGGACACCTTGGTGGACAGAGGAAGTCAAAGAGAAATAAAAGAGAAGAACATGGCATGGAAACAATACTTAGAGCTAAAAACACAGCAGGACAAATAGAGAAATATAGAGAATATGTGATACTCAGAACAGAAGCAAAGAACAAGGTGCTAGCAGCAAAACAGAAGTCCTGGGAAGAATTTTGAGGAAAGCTAGAAAAAGATGAGCAAGAAAACCAGAAATTGTTATATAAGACCCTGAAGAACATGATGAAGGAAAAACAATGCCCTCTCAAATTTATAAAGGACAAGCAAGGCAAATTGCTTACTGTCCCGAAGGAACTAATGGAAAGATGGAAAGAATATTTCTCAGAACTCTTTGATGGTGAGCAAGGTCAAGCATCAGAAATAATAACCACTAGCACAGAAAGAGAAACCAATGGTGATGAAGATGACATAAAGATGGAAGAACTGAAGGCAGCACTGGAAAAAATCAAGATGGGCAAAGCAGCAGGGCATGATGGTGTAACACCAGAAATGGTTAAGTACATGGGAGCATCAGGTGACATATTTCTCTTAAGGGTCCTACAGGCAGCGTGGTGCAACAAGACCATACCAAAGGATTGGGAGATTGCCATCATAACTCCAATTTTCAAAAAGGGTGACAATCGACAATGTGGAAACCATAGAGGCATATCACGTCTCAGTGTCCCTGTTAACATCTACTCTAGAATCCTAAAAAAGAGACTCCTATGCCTGGCTGAGCCACAATTGGATGAGGTCCAGTGTGGATTCCGAGCAAACCGAAGTACTCAAGACCTAATCTTCACACTCAGACAGCTGAGTGAAAAGGCTCTAGAGTATAAGAGCGAGATTCATCTTTGTTTCATAGATCAGGAAAAGGCGTTTGACAGGGTACCCTGGAGCACACTTTGGGACTGTTTGGCAAGGAAGAACATTCCAGTACCTCTGATTCATGCTATACAGAGCTTCTACAAGTCTTGTAGAAATTATGTGAGGGCAGTAAACCATAAGTCAAAAGAGTTGACGACCACGACTGGTGTAAGACAAGGTGATATCCTGTCACCTTATCTTTTCATACTCCTCATAGACGTTGTTATCAAAACATGTAAGAAGAGAACAAGAAAGTATTCAGTGGGGTACTGGAAGATGAGACATGTATGTATTTCAGAGCTGGCATGTGCTGATGATGTTGCCATGATTGCTAAATCCGAGACACATCTCCAATCCAATCTGCAAGTATGGAAGGAAGAGCTGGAGAAGAAAGGGATGGTATTAAGCAGCTCTAAAACAAAATCCATGGTGATATCACGAGAAGAAAGAAGACATCAGATTAAGCTGGGAGAAAAGGTCCTGGAGCAGGTCGACCACTTTAAATATCTCGGAGCTATTATAGACCGAAAGAGAGGCATCAAAGCAGAGTTGGCCACTCGAAAAGCTGCAGCTGGGAGACATTTTCAATCCATAAATCGAGGATTCCTCTGCAAGAGAAAGGTTGGTAAGAAAACGAAGATGGCTGTATACCACTTCACCTATGTCCCAGTCTTGAAATGTGGATGCGAGTCATGGGCAATGACTACAACACACAAAAGCCAGATCCAAACCTCAGAAATGAGGTTTCTGAGGAAAATGGTTAAAGTAACAAGAAGAGACATGGTCCGCAACCAGACGATACGTCAAGGCCTAAAATCCCACCCCTTGCAGACCCAAGCAGAACAGTCCCAACTAAGATGGTTTGGCCATGTCTGCAGAATGGGAGAAGATCGGCTATCACGACAAGCATGAAAAAAAAACAGCCAGGGATCCAGACCTTCAGGACGACCCAAAGTTCGCTGGGAGGACAACATTAGACAATCTTTGAAGGACCCAGTACTAGAATGGAACCAGGCCAGGAGGAAGACAGCCGATAGGATAGTCTGGCGCTCTCTCTCTTCCAAACCTCTACACCTCACGGTAGAAGGGGAACGACAAAGTAAGTTTCCCATTAGTGACTGTTACGTATAATGGAAATATAGCCTAAAGTATCTGACAGTCTTTCGTGACCTCGCAGCGTTCTATGATTTCCTAGCAAAACCACGCATTTTTCTGCCTGTCTTACTCACACAAGCGTATTCTTCATCCACGCCTCTTTTCCATGAACATAAACAAACGAAGATGCTTACCAACTTTTGCGACCTGCCAGTCATAACAGAGAGCGAATCAGGTTTGTTTATCAAGTTTCTCACGCAAGCTGATCTGTCAATGATTGGATACCTGACAGATCTCACATGGAAAACATCGGACCCTTTTGAAGTAGACGCCTGGGGCAACATTATTTCCTCGAGTACCCTTTGATATTCGTGCGCAGAGGGAAAACCCGAGCTTTGATCTTCAGATACGGGCAAAATCTCCGAGACCCCGTTACACGGTTTTAAGTCTCTGATGTCGATTAGCAACGCCCGACAGAGCGACCGTGGTATGTTTCATCTCGGGGACTCATGCTTCTGTGTCTCTGCAACGCACTATAGAGTGAAAAGTAGCATCCTCTGGAGATCAGATAAACATGATGATATATAAACTGTGTCTTCCGAAACCAGCTATTATTTGTCACTCAGAATTTTTCGGATAGTCTAAACACGTAGTCTTGAACCATTGTGGAAGATGTGTTAATAGTATTCGTGGGGATTGTCATTCTGATGCTCTGGTAATAGAAATTAGTGTTTAGGTGGTTAACAGTGTTAAGATTTTACAATTATAATTCACTGTGATTTTCTAGTGTTAGAACTAGCGAAATAAATAACGCGTAGCTATTTTATACCAGTTGTTCAGTGTTAAATAAGATATTTATTGTTAAAGAAGATTTATAATGTATTTTTGCATAATGACCACACATAGTCTATTAGCAGTTAATCTACGCGGTAATATGTCTATCTGTGGTTAATCATGATGTTGCACGGGTTTTAATTGTAAGTGAACGCGATATAAGTAATACGTCACCGGTAGTTTATGACGTAATCCGTTCTGCACTAATATATGCAAACGGTTTTCTCTAGGCCTTTCGTCAATTGTAGTCGTCGAAGAAGGACGTTTTTATTTCTAGCTCCCGATATGGTAGAGAAACAAAGTATTTTACGTGGCATTTAATTAACTTCGGAGGCCACCACTTGTTATAAGAAGATTCCCGTACTTATGGAGAAGTTCCGTGTTTTTGTAGAGAAGTATTCTACGTAAGATTTAAGCATCTTCATGCATCTAATCCATATTACATGGGTAGTCATCGTGGTATGCACCCGAGTACAGCAGCTAAACATGAATTGATGAGATGAGACTGTTGGAGGACGCCATATCATGTATGTCATTTTATCTACGCCAATGCTATGAACCTTAAATTCGTCAATGTAATAAACATGTCATTTTATGTGGACCCATCCGCCTACGTATTTCTGAACTCTATTTGATGGCATGTTTGTGATCATACTCACGACATTCATTACGCACAGCACGATGCATTGATGCCATTTAGATTACAAGAATCTACTGTAATCCTTTTTCTTCAAATCCCAATTGTAACAAATAGAACATGGTGGCCAGTGTGGGGATTTCGACATCAAGAACGCTTATCATTTGTAATATGAAAGAACTGTAACTGACCAAATTTTTCAAGAACTTTGCGTGAATTTGGCACCGCAGGCTCTCATTTACATAATCTGAAGTGGAGTGCGCATGTCTGCCGGCTTCAAGATTCCAAACGTCAACTGTTCAAGATGCCTGCAAATTTTTGTTAGCAATCAAGTCTGCTACCAGATGTCGTTGTTCAAGTCTAGTGTCCTGGTCAACTGATTTTCGTGGCAGTTGTCTACTACGTGATCAAACTCTACATGGCTTTGTTGGACCACGTTTTCAATGCAGCACAGAATCCAGCTTTTTACTAGCATCTGGCTGGGAACTCCGTCTTTTCAGATAAGTTGACGTGTTAATTGTGGTTTTTTGGATCGGTGTACTATTCTTAGACCCTTCGTAATCCCTGCTTGTTATATCTTTACGTGTATGTTCATGTTCTGTGGTTATTTGATTTTGTGGGTGTAGTTCTGACAAGAAGGTTCATCTCGGAGCTATCCGGGCTCATGTCAGACGTCCTGTAGGGCTATTTTGAAAATTTCATACAGTAGTGTATTCCGGGTTTGAGCAAAACTCACCGATGTTCTGACTACTGTTTGATTCTTTCAATAATTTATATTAGTTGTGATGTGTCGTTTATTCGTTTGTGAATGCACTGTTGTCTAGTTCTATTCTCCTTATTTTTGTAACAGTTTGTTCGTGATGTTAGCCTCATCTGCCGGTCGTTTCGTTTTTACAAATCAGCTGTTTATACTTCCGTCCGGGTCCTGTCTATGTCTATTGTTAGCAGTAGATTGACCTATTTGCTGTTTCATATTTTAGTTCACTATTAGATTCTTATTTGTTTATTGCTAATGTTTCGCTGTGTGTCATTAGTCTTGTCGTGTGATATTGCTTCATATATTAATTGGTTTTCCACTTGCAATATTTATTTTTCTTCGTTACACGATATTAATATAATTTACATTGTGATTATTGCAATAATAATATTATAGGAACGTTCATTGCTAACATAGAATTGTAAAGCAACTAGCCATTATATTTCGACTAAGAGAGTCACAATATTAGTTAAAATGGCTACATTAGATTACTTTGTCGAGCAGTGCAAAGCTTTTGGTTATAAAGGTGAAGTGTTGAGGGAGTTTGATATGACTGAGTTGGCTAAGGCAAAACAAGAATTATAGGAAAAGAAAGATAGGGAAGAAAAGAAGGAGGAGAAGAGACGAGAATTAAAGGATAAAGGGCGTCTTGAAAAGTTAGAGGAGAAAAACAGAATGATGGTGTTAGAAGAAAAGATACTTGTTGCGGAGGAGAGAAAAATGCAACGTGATAGAGAGATGGAAGAGAAGAAAGCTGTGACATTGGCACATGAAAAAGAAATGATGCTTCTTCATTTGAAGGAATTAAAACTAATTGGTCAAAATGGAAATAATAGTAATTCACATACTACTAATTCCTCGAGTAAAAATAACGGCAAGGGTAAATTTAAATAGCCTATATTTAACCCAGGCTTTGATGACATTTCATCCTTCCTTTCACGCAATGAAAGTGTAAGTGTAGCACATAAGTTAGACAATTCACAATGGTGTGCTAAACTTATGGAATTTTTAACTGGAGAGCCTTTGACTGCCAATCACAATGGATGAGACTCTTAGTAACAACTATGATGCTGCTAGAGCAGTATTATTAAAACGATATCAACTTGACGCAGAAAGATATCGGATGAGATTTAAAACTATGATTCCTGAAACTGGGAAGGACTTCTCAGAATTCATCTCTGCCATACGACTTACTTTAAACAGATGGATTCACCTCTCAGGAATTGAGAAAACATTTGAAGGTGTTGTGGATCTGTTGCTAAAGGATAAAGTGTTATGCTCTGTAAGCAAACTATTTTGGTTTTTCTTGCATGAACGCAAGTCTTTGACTTTATCTTCTCTAGGAGAAAGTGCAAAACCATGTTGTACAGCACATCCGGGGGTTTGTATTGGCAAAAGCCTCATTAAGGATTCACTACTAGTTGCTTCAGCTGCAAATTTGAACAATAATAATGGTAAATCCAGATCTCATAGCCTAGATATGAATTTTATGCCAAGAAGGTATAATGATAACAATTATAATAGGAATGAGAACTTTAACAGGATTGACAATTTCAATAGATGGTGGCAACAATTCCGTAATCAGTCGCCTCAATTCAGGAATAATAATTTCCAACAAAATTCCATTTGGAAGAGACAAAATAATAATTATCCTAATCAAAACAGCTGGAATGTACTGAAGCACATTAAAAACGTACCACCTGTATAATCCAGGAACAGAGTGTGAAATGTAAATATAAGTGTTTACAAGTTTACATTTTTGAAATCTTTATTCATTTTCTTATCAATCCATGCTGGTCATGAATTTGTACATTTGATTGTTATGAAATTCATTGCATTCTGTGCAGGCAAGGGAGAAAACCAAAAAGGCAACCAATAAAAAAATTAATTCACACTATCCTCAGTATCTGGTATGTCCACCGTGTGCTTGCAAACAAGCTTGGCAGCGGCTCCGCATAGAACGCACAAGTCTCTGAAGGAAATTCCGGGGAATCAAGTCCAATTCACGTGTAAGAGCAGCTTCGAGCTGTTGCAGTTTAGCTGGAGAACCTTGCTTGTAGACTCTGCGTTCAAGCTCGTCCCACAGATGTTCTATAGGGGACATGTCTGGTGATAGGGCAGGCCAATCAATCGTCACAATGTTCTGCTGCTGTAGATATTGCTGCGTAATGCATGCGGTGTGCGCACGTGCGTTATCCTGCTGGAGAAGCTGCAAGTCTGGAAAATTTGTGAACGCAGGAGCAACCAATACATCCAGAACCTCATCTCGATATGTCACTGCATTTACATTTCCACGGAAGACGTGAAGAGGCAAGCGATGGTGAAAACTGAATCCTCCCCAAATGTGAATACTGCCACCTCCACATCGGTTGTGCTGACGAACACAGCAATCTGCAAAGCGATCTCCACGCCGTCGCCAATCCGCATACGTCCATCAGCAAAGGATATGTTGAATCTGCTCTCGTCTGTGAATAGGACAGCATTCCACTGCAGTCTAGTCCATCTGTCATGTTGCTATGCCCATTGCAGGCGCTGCTGACGATGTCTGTGAGTCAAGTTTGGCCCAACGTAAGGTCGTCTTGCAGTAAGGCCTGTATCTCTGAGTCGTCGTATGACTGTCCTTCGAGAGACTTGCCCACGTCTACCCACTATTGCTCTCTTGCTGTTTGATTTGCCGGGGGAGAACTATTCCTTAGGTGACTCAGCACAAAATGACGATCTTGCGCAGGGGTAGTAACTCATGTTTGGCCACTCCGAAGTCTATCCCGGGCACTGCCAGTGGTTCCGTAACGTTCATTGAGACGTACAATAGTGCTGTGGTGGCAATTCATCCTTCTGGCAATGGCCCGCAAGCTCATTCCGGTCTCCAACATACCAATGGCTCTTTGGTGGTCGTTTTCAGATGGTCGTGGCATTTCAAGAACATGTACTGGGTGTTTTGTCTCAACGGCCTTTTTATACCGAGTATACTGCCACAACGCGTACACATTTTCAGGATCATAGCTGTTGGGAATCGTGTTGCACATGTAACTTTCATTGTTTTCATGTAGTCTGTACACAAACCCGTGGGTTGAATCATGCACTTTCCATTCCAGCAGCCATTCGCTCTCTACCTCGTGACAAACAGGGAGAAAATCCATTCCCACACTTTTTTGTTCCAGCTTCTCGGCATCAGTATATATAATAGTGTTGTGTTTTTAATGTGCTTCAGTATAATAATAATTCTAATACTCAGAATATGTTTTCTGAAGTAAGAACATTGAAAAACAGCAACTTTAAATCATCACCTCGAGCAATAAACGACAAGAAAGGCGACACTCTAACAGAACGTAAAGATATTCTGAACAGATGGAAGGAGTACTGTCAAGAAATGTATACGGAAATAAACAAAGCGGCAGATAACAACGTCATGAATGAAGCGGAACGTGAACCAGAACCTACCATAGAGGAAGTCCGGAATGCAATCAAACACTTAAAAAGTGGAAAATCTCCTGGTTGTGATGAAATAACAGCTGAAATGATACAGGCAGGAAGAGAAGGCAGCGCTCGTATATACCATGCATTATGCTGCAAGATCTGGCAAAGCGGAATTTGGCCCAAGGAATGGAAAAGATCAATTTACATACCCTTGCCAAAAAAGGGCAACCTGAAACTGTGCACAAACTACAGAACTATAGCTCTTATAAGCCATGCCAGCAAAATACTTTTACAAATCATAATGAAAAGGATGCAACAAAAGCTAGAAACAGAAATAAATAAAGTACAGGCGGGTTTTCGACCAGGTAGAGGCACTAGGGATCATATATTCAACATGAGGATCATCATAGAAAAGTGTAGAGAATTCAACGTTGACCTACATACTTGTTTCATTGATTACACAAAGGCTTTCGATTGTGTACAACATCAGCAGTTATGGGCTATTATGAAAAATATGGGATTTCCAAACCACCTTATACAACTCATCGCACTGCTGTACCAAGAACAACAGGCAGCCGTAAGAATAGAGGGGGAAACATCAGAATGGTTTGAAGTACAGAAAGGAGTAAGACAAGGCTGTACCCTTTCCCCTTACCTGTTTAACATTTATGCCGAGAATATCATGAGAAACGTAAGAGATGACCAAGAACACACAGAGTTTGACTCATTTAACATCGGCGGGTACCAGATCCCGGAAATCAGATATGCTGACGACACAGTCCTCCTATCGACCAACCCAGAAGGACTTGAACAATTACTTCTGTCCACCAAAAAACAAAGCGAGGCCCAGAATCTATACCTAAACACCAAGAAGACCAAAGTATTGACAACAGATAAAGTAAAGACCAAACCAGAAATTGAAATTGATAACGAAGAACTGGAAAGTGTCAATGAATTCGAATACTTAGGATCAATCATTAACAGCTCTGGCGACTGTGCAGTAGAAATTAAAAGAAGACTTGCAATTGCTTCACATAAGCTAATACAGATGAAAAACCTATGGCAAGGCACAAGCAAAGAAACAAAGTTACAACTGATCAGAGCATGTATATTCCCAGTAGCAACATACGGCTGCGAGACTTGGACACTCAATAAAACAGTTGCAAAAAAGATTACATCATTCGAAATGAAATGCTACAGAAGGATGTTGAGAATACCCTGGACAAAAAAAAAGACCAACAGAGAAGTACTGCACTCACTAAATGTACAGGAACATTGGCTCCTAAATACCATCGCAATAAGGAAGCTGAAATTTTTCGGTCATATAAAAAGACATAATAGTCTGGAAAAAACAGTGATGGAAGGCATGGTCCCTGGAAAAGGGGGAAGGGGTCGACCTAGACGACGGTGGACCCAGGACATCACAGAGAGTCTGAACTTGTCTTTGGCTGATGCAGGTCGACTTGCCCAGAATCGTGATGCGTTCAGAGCAGCTGTAATGGAGACAACGTTCTGGAAAGAATACGTCACATGATGATGATGAATACTCAGACATACCAAGACAGAAATAATACACAGGGCTTTAGAAATCAAGGCGATTCATTTGATCGCCAGGGACAATGATCTCGTTCACGTTCCCCCGTGCAGTGGGAATATAATGCAGGGGTGGCACTTACTGGTAATGCCCCAATAGTTAATCAGGATATGCATGGTCAGACTCAAGCATTTTCTTGTTGCTCATTCGATTTTGATGTTGCTTCTCATTGCCAGGAATATCTAACTCTATTTCAGGCGCACAGTACTACTGTGTTAAAGTGCGGTTATCCCCTTCCTGCTGTGACTTGCCTCTTGGCACGTGATGGCACAGGCACCCTGGTATTTCACAGGGGATTTTTTAATGGTACTGTTACGTACATTTATTACCTAAGGGGGTAGTCGTCGGTCCTACCAAATGTACGCACCAGTCTTGAGATAGTTATATTATTTGTGCGTTCGATTGATTCACGCACTGACGTGCACAATGCTGTGTGAGTTGCTTTGGACGCACGTGTAACCTAGTTGAGTAGTTTGTGACGTCATGTTTTGAAGTGGAAACATGGAACTGGCTTGTGTCCATGATTGTAATTTTATATTGTGTATCCAATGGCATGTTGAAGGAAGCCATTTATTATTGTGATTTGTATTGGTCTTCAGGTCGAAGCCAATCGCAGTAATGTCACGTAAGTTATCGCCCACTTCTTATTTTAATGCTGCATAAAAAGGCCGCTCTACTACTAATCTAGCGGGAATTTTATCATTCCTAGAATGGATCTACAGAGTCGCTTGCCTTTAAGATTTGGATCGTAGACGGAGAATTCCTACGAGTAGAAGAAGTTATATTGTTTACCTTATGCACATGTTTTAAATGCCGTACATGCTTCAATGCCAAAGTCGTGGCATGGATGTAAAGAGAGGTTAGCCAACTGGAAGCCTTTAACTGATAGGATTATCGTATATGACTTTGTGTGAAATTATATGATGTACAACGCTATGTAGGATGAACGTCTAGGAATTTTAACAAATGTAATATGGAAGATTTCATCCCAGAGTATGAATACGTTACCATGATAGACGTCCTTGAAAGAAGGTCAACGGTCGTGACTGAGAAGGATATTATACGGTAACAGTTTTTTAATCATTAGTCTATGGACAGAGGTCTTTACTAGAAGAGAATCTTCAGGAACTTTAGCAGCAATAATTAATATGTTGTCGTGTGATCTTTGCGCCTGTGACGATGTCCGTCTTGTCCACTTCGTGTCCTGGTGAATAAAATCTATGTAAAGTTACCAACGACTTGTGTGCTGCCAATACTTGACCAGTTCACCCAATTCAAGATACTTGTTGGTTTTCGTTTGAAAAACATTGTTGACATTTATTCCGTTGTAACCATTCGCGTTTCAATTCATCACTATGAAAACGACACCAACAATAACTGGTAGGCCAGTGCGGTCTGGAAGTGATTTCAAAGGAACGTACCCATCCAATTGATCGTTTGAAAAGAAGAATGTTTACTTTCAAGGCTACATCATCTCAATTTGGATCCTAGCGGAATATGAATCAAAATCAACTCAAATGCTCAAGGTCTTCAATCAACCTCCACGTCAAGTTTCACAGTGACTGATTACTTGGAAATCATCTCTTCATCATTATTGCGTGCGAGCTGTAATCTAGATAAGCAGAACGAAGTATTTTATCTGTAGACGTACATACACGGGGACGAGGCACTTTGATTTTTACCTGCACGCGAGCTAAGTATAACTTGTATCCGTTATACACTTTATTACTATTAGCTGTGCCTTATTTGATTATGTCCACTTTCATATTTTCCGTGTTATGTGTTATATGTTGTGTATTCTTTGTGGGAGGTAGGGAGGTTGATCTGACGAACGACATCCATCTCGAAGCCAATTCGGGCTCTTCGTCAGACGTTCTGTAGGACATTATTTTGCAGACTTCCCGCAGTGGAATGTTCCTACGCGTGAGCGTAGAAGGATTCTAGGTCCACTGTGTCTGGTGGTCTGTGACACCTGTCTGTTTTAGCTGTAGTGTCACGTTTACTTGTTGTTTTTGGTAGCTATTTTTACTTGTGCCTTAGTTTTATGATGAATTTTGTATGTGATTATTGTCCATCTCACCTTTCCTGTCGTTCAGTTTTTTTACAAAACCTATGTTTTTACACTGTGTTGTCTATTGTCTTGTTAATTATCTGATCGTAGTTATCGTCGTATATTTTTACGATATTCTATTTTAGTTATACATTTCTATTTTTTTTGATTTCTACGATTGTGTTCTACCGTCCAGTTTATCATGTCTTGTCGGTTATGTTTCTATTGTCTTTCTCGTTGTTCATTTCATGACATTTGATTACATAAATTTATTGATTAATAACATATTTAATAATTATATGATAACATTATACCGTTCTAAGGACAGGAACGAAGAACACTTGTTATAATAACAAGGTTAACCAATTTATATTGATTAATTATCATTTTTATATCTAGAGTACTGTGACTACTTATATAGAATAATGTATTCACTCGATTATTTCATTAAGCAAGCAAAAGCTTTGCAAATACCTGCTGAAGAGGTAAGACAATTCGCTATGTCAGAATATAAAGAGGCTCAAAGGTTGGAAGCTCAAAAATTGGATGCTGAAAAGTTACGTTTGGAAAATTTGAAATTTGAGGCAGATCAAAAACGGATTGAGGCTGAGGAACAAGAGAAGAAGATGAAATTTGAGGCAGATCAAAAACGGATTGAGGCTGAGGAACAAGAGAAGAAGATGAAATTTGAGGCAGATCAAAAAAGGATTGAGGCTGAGGAGAATGAAAAGAAGAGGAAATTTATAGCTGAGGAAGATGAGAAAAAAATGAGATTAGCCGCTGAATTGGAAGAGAAACGATTTCAGCGAGAGGCAGAACAGAAACAAAAAGAAATGGAAGTTAAAGAAAAGGAAATGCAAAATAAACAGAAGGAAATGGAAGAAAGAAGATTAATAGCTGAACAAAATACATTACGACTTCAGCTTGAGAGGGAAGAGAATGAGAAAAAAACGACAGCATGAACTGAAATTAGCAGAGTCAGAATATGAGAGACTTAGGTTAACTCAGGAATCTAATTCTCAGAGAACTTTTGAAAGCCAAACTTCATCCAGACATGATAATTTTAAGGAAATTCACCTTAAATTACCAAAATTTAATCCCCCGTCTGATGACGTAATATTCTTCCTAGATAGGTTTGAGGCCACTTGTGGGTCTTATAACGTGGATAAAGCGCTATACTGTACATATTTATCCAGATTACTTACAGGGGATGCATTAGCAGTTTATCATACCACCAGCATTGGTGAGAAAAATGACTACAATGCTCTTAGAGCAGCACTTCTGCAAAAATTCCAAATGACAGAAAACGAATATCGTTTGAGATTTCACACATTACTACCTCAATCTGGCAGAAATTTTAGTGATTTTCTGTCACAGATACGACTAACATTAGAAAGATGGATCGAATTATCCAAAATTGAAAAGTCGTATGAAGGTCTCTTTGATTTACTGATGCGCGATAAGGTACTTTCGTCGGTAAACCCTACATTTCTCGCATTTTTACACGAACGGAAACCTTTATCTATAAAAAATTTAGAAGAACATGCAAAAAATTTTTGCACTGCTCACCCAAACATGGATCTAAGTAACGCGCAGATTAAGAGTGAATTGCCTGTTGCTTGTGCAGCACAACAAAACAATTTTTCACGCAATCGTTCTTTTAGTGCTGATAGGTATGTCAATAAGGGAAATAATCATAATTTCAACAATGATAACTTTTACAAAGGGAAGCAATTTCAACAATCTGCTCCATTTAATGTTTCTTGGAACCAAACTCACAGATCGCGAGATTTTGTTAACAATTATTTTAAAAATAATCAAGGACATTATAATAAACAAAACTGGAGATCAAGGTCTCAGGGTCCGCAAAACAGACAATTTTTTGGAAATAAACCATTTAACCAACATCATAACGATCATTCTACAAATTATCGGACTAATCCAAATTTTAACTCTAGCAGAAACGACAATTATGGCAATTTTAATGACAAAAATCACAATCGATCGCGCCGACGAGATGGATCGTCGAATAATACAGGTAGACATTCTAATGTTGCTTTTAATGATACACAGGCTAACATTGAACAGGGTAAAGTAGCTGAAACTCACAATGCTATGTCTTGTTCTCTCGATTGTACCCAGGTGAAAGACTGCCCAGAATGCTCGACTCTTTTCCAGCCTAAGGCGATCACGACGCTGCGGTGCGGACATACCTTGCCTAGCCTGCCTATAGTCTGCACAGCTACTGCTACGTCAGTACACCAGGGACAGGGCTCTCTTAAGTTTCACAAGGGATTTGTCAATAATATTTCATGCTCTCTCCTATTTGACTCAGGTTGTACAACAATCGGTGTCCGGACTTCGCTGATCAACCCAAGTTGTGCCACGGGCCGGGTTGTCAAATGTGTAACATTTGGTGGCACAATTGAAACATTTCCCACTGCTATTATTGATCTTAACACACCTTTCTTTTCAGTAAAGATCCAAGCATGTCTCCTTCCGAATCCAATTTGTGATGTTATACTTGGTCGCATACATGGTATTAAAGAGTGTACACCTCAGCAAATAGCTGAATGGGAAAAGCGACATATTCAAACTGCAAATGCAGTAGTGACTAGAGCGCAAGCTACTAATATGTCGCATGATACACCTATTGAACTTACAGTTCATACCACTTGTGATGATGATGCTCCTATTTCACGGGAGTTGTTTGCAACATTGCAAAAGAATGATAATTCATTAAAAAAATTCTTTCAGTATGTTAACAAAAAGAATACAAGCAACAAACTTGCAAAATCTAGACATGACTTTATACTTAAAAATGGGATTTTGGTTAGAGTCATACGGGAAAAGGATTCATCCTTATGTTCTCAGATTCTTGTCCCATCCTGTATGAGATCTCGTATATTACGACATGCTCATGACTCGCAATGTGCGGGCCATATGGGTTTTTCGCGTACCAAATCCAGAGTGCTTTCGGCATTCTACTGGCCAGGCGTCCATAGAGATGTTACTCTCTATTGTCGGTCCTGTTTGATATGTCAAGAAGTTAAGGTACGGGGTCCATTTCATGCGGCTCCTATTCAAGCTGCGGACATCCCGATTAGACCATTTGATAAAATGGCCATTGACATTATTGGTCCAATGCTTCCATCTGCTAGAGGGCATACGCATATTCTTACGTGCATTGATATGTGCACTCGTTGGCCTGAGGCCATCCCTCTCAAGAACCCTTCATCTGCCAGTGTAGCAGAGGCATTGATGTTAATCTTCTCACGCATTGGTTTTCCACGGAAAATCTTGTCGGATCATGGGGTTCAGTTCATTTCTGAATCCATGTCTCAAGTTATGAAGACATTAGGTATAGACAGATCTCTTAGTTCTATTTATCATCCGATGTCAAATGGGTTAATTGAGCGTCTCAATAGGACACTCAAGCAGTTGTTGGGTAAGATGACTCAAGACCATCCCCAAGACTGGGATCGGGTCCTACCCGCTTGTCTCTTTGCGTATCGCGAGGTACAAAATCAAGCAACGGGGTTTTCTCCGTTCCAGCTTGTTTTTGGCATGCAACCACGCGGTCCGATGTCGTTAATCCACGACTTATTGGTGGATGAGAATATTGAAGAGGAAACTCAATCCTCTTATGAGTATGTGATCTCTCTTAGAAAGAAAATCATAGATGCTTGTAGACTAGCTACTGCATCATCCGAACATGCCAAAGAAAAAGCTCGTCTATCTGCAAACAAATATAGACGTCTTCGCCAGCTCATACCTGGTGATGAAGCTTTTGTATTACTCCCTGCGCATAACAATCGTCTTTTAATTACCTGGAGAGGTCCTTTCAGGATCATCTCAAGAATATCCGATGTCGACTACATCGTTGATGTTAATGGCAAACATAAAACCTTCCACATTAACATGTTGAAGGAGTATTACTCACGTCCTGATTATCTACAATCGGTGTTCCAAGCAACTGACGATCCTACACCACCTATTCAACACTATTCTAGTTTGTCAGTCATCCAAGAAGAGGAATCTTCTTTCGATGATGTACAACTACCAATACCAGTTGTACCACTCCATTCCACTGAGAAATGGAATGATGTTATTATCTCATCTACTCTTACTGATGATCAACGTCAGCAAGTCTCTAAAATTCTACACACGTATGAGGATGTCCTCACTGACATCCCAGGTCATACGTCAGTCATCCAACATGACATTATTCTGACTGACGATACACCGATTCGAGTTCGCCCATATCCTATTCCTTTACACTTTCGTGATAAGGTTGATAAGGAATTGGATGATATGCTCCAATTAAATATAATTGAACCATCTTCATCACCATATTCTTCTTCTATGGTAATCATTAGGAAGAAAGACAACAATATACGTCTTTGCGTAGATTACAGGAAGTTAAACAAAGTTACAAAATTCGATGCGGAACCATTACCTCTTTTAGATGACTTATTGGAGAGATTATCTCATGCTACATTCTTTTCGAAATTTGACCTTTCAAAGGGTTATTGGCAAGTGCCACTCACTACGAAAGCAAAGCCATTCACCGCTTTCTCGACACCACGGGGTCTTTTTCAATGGAATTTTATGCCTTTCGGGTTAATGAATGCGCCAGCTACCTTTGTACGCATGATGCGCCGCATATTGTCTCATCGTCCCGATGTCATTACTTATATAGATGACATCTGTCTTTTTAGTGACTCTTGGGATGAACATATTCAGGGTTTAAAATCTTTACTTTCTACCTTACAGGATTATAACTTAACAGCGAAACCTTCAAAGGCTTTTGTCGGTTTTCATGACATCTCATTTCTTGGTCACCGTATAGGTCGCGGTTTAATGTATACAGAAGACAGTAACGTCTCTAAAATTTTAAACATCTCAGCACCTAAGACAAAAAAACAAGTGAGGTCACTCTTAGGACTAATACAGTTCTATTCTAAATTCATCCCTCATTTGTCTACTATAACTGCACCTCTTTCGTCTTTACTGAAGAAGGGCACACCTAATGTAATAAAGTGGTCGCAGGATCACCAAACGGCGTTAGACTATATAAAACAAATTTTTTCAAATAAGCCTTTTTTAAAGTTGCCTAACAAAGATCTCACCTTTGTTCTTCGCAGTGATGCTTCTTCCTACGCTATTGCGGCAGTTTTGATGCAGGAATACGGAGGCACCTTATTTCCTGTTATGTACGTATCCAGAAAGCTTACAACGAGCGAGATAAATTACTCCGTTCTAGACAAAGAGCTCCTTGCTCTTGTCTGGGCAATCACAAAACTGGATCGTTATCTCCTCGGATCACACTTTGTGGTGGAGTCTGACCAGAAAGCTCTTACCGCATTGAATACAGGGAACGTTAAGTCATCAAAGTCAGCGCGTTACGCTATAGCTCTTCAACCGTTCCATTTTGAGATACGAGCTATTCCTGGAGTGCAGAATGTATTTGCAGACTGTCTTTCAAGATGCCCTAGTGAACTTGGTGAAACTAAACTACTTTTAGATGGAGAAACGTCCTCACCGAAACATGAATAACTTTGTACAGTGTCATTAATTGTACATCTGTGAAGACTATGTATAGTTTTGCAGTATTCGTATAAATATAACTTTCAGAACATACTTACATATGGATTATAACATTATTTCTTGTGAAGTAACGTTTTATTAGAACGGGAACAGTGATATTAAAGTAACATTTTTTTTTTTTGTATTATGGAAACATTGGTAAAAACGACAAACAGACATTCATTATTGTTATGGAACATATTACACTACATATCGTGTTCGTAAACTTATTTCGTGCATGGAACATTGGGAACATATTCTTGTCGATTCTAAATAGTTCTAAAAAAAATATTAACAATGAGTGAAATTGAAATCACTTAGAATAAATTAGTAATTAGTTATTTGTTGATAAATTAAGACATATATTAAGTAGAATAACTCAATTTAATCGATTTAATTGATTATGAATCACACATCTACTAACTTTATTAGTGTCTCGCAATACGTGTATTCACGTATTCCACTACATGATATTTTACTTTTAGATAACTAGTCAAACTTACTAGTGTTAGATATCAGTAAGTGCGTTGCTTCTTAAAGTGTTTAATTATGCATTGCTTCATTTTTGCATGTTGTATTTTAAAAAAAATTTTCTGTTCTTTTGATTTTCTTATCATTGATTATCATCAGTGTTGCTGTTCATTTTCATTTTTGAAATCATATGTTTCAAATTGTGTTGAAAACTTAGTTGAATTTTATTATCATCTTTTTTGTTGATTCTTCATTTTCATTTTTTCAACTTCTTTTTACTTCGAATATTACCACATCGTTCCAAAGTAGGTCGATGGTGGATGTGTGCTTTAATGCATACTGTCATTTAGTTATATTAATTTCAAGTCAATATTCTTTTCTTAATATGATATAACTTTATGCATTGTATATATTGTTGTAGTTTTGACTCACCTCTCTCGAGTAATTAGTTCGAAAAAAATTAATAGAATTAATTTTTTTAAGGGGAGGTAATAAGGGAGCTGTTACGTACATTTATTACCTAAGGGGGTAGTCGTCGGTCCTACCAAATGTACGCACCAGTCTTGAGATAGTTATATTATTTGTGCGTTCGATTGATTCACGCACTGACGTGCACAATGCTGTGTGAGTTGCTTTGGACGCACGTGTAACCTAGTTGAGTAGTTTGTGACGTCATGTTTTGAAGTGGAAACATGGAACTGGCTTGTGTCCATGATTGTAATTTTATATTGTGTATCCAATGGCATGTTGAAGGAAGCCATTTATTATTGTGATTTGTATTGGTCTTCAGGTCGAAGCCAATCGCAGTAATGTCACGTAAGTTATCGCCCACTTCTTATTTTAATGCTGCATAAAAAGGCCGCTCTACTACTAATCTAGCGGGAATTTTATCATTCCTAGAATGGATCTACAGAGTCGCTTGCCTTTAAGATTTGGATCGTAGACGGAGAATTCCTACGAATAGAAGAAGTTATATTGTTTACCTTATGCACATGTTTTAAATGCCGTACATGCTTCAATGCCAAAGTCGTGGCATGGATGTAAAGAGAGGTTAGCCAACTGAAAGCCTTTAACTGATAGGATTATCGTATATGACTTTGTGTGAAATTATATGATGTACAACGCTATGTAGGATGAACAAATGTAATATGGAAGATTTCATCCCAGAGTATGAATACGTTACCATGATAGACGTCCTTGAAAGAAGGTCAACGGTCGTGACTGAGAAGGATATTATACGGTAACAGTTTTGTAATCCTTAGTCTATGGACAGAGGTCTTTACTAGAAGAGAATCTTCAGGAACTTTAGCAGCAATAATTAATATGTTGTCGTGTGATCTTTGCGCCTGTGACGATGTCCGTCTTGTCCACTTCGTGTCCTGGTGAATAAAATCTATGTAAAGTTACCAACGACTTGTGTGCTGCCAATACTTGACCAGTTCACCCAATTCAAGATACTTGTTGGTTTTCGTTTGAAAAACATTGTTGACATTTATTCCGTTGTAACCATTCGCGTTTCAATTCATCACTATGAAAACGACACCAACAGGTACCCAAGTTTCTGTACTCAGGGATTCAGGGTCGACTACTATTGGAATCAAACAGTCGCTAGTACACCCATCCTGCTCCACTGGTGGCTTTGTTAAATGTATCACATTTGGTGGTACTATAGAATTTTATCCCAAAGCTATTGTTGATGTTCATACACCATTTTTTCAGGAAAAGTGAAAGTATGTTTGTTGAAAAACCCAGTTGCTGATTTAACGGTGGGTCGCATCCATGGGAGCAAAGTTTGCTCATCAGAGGAGATTGTACTATGGGAACGGCAACACAGGTTCACTGCTAACGCATGCAGTGCTATGGCTCATTTACCTGCCAGCAACTACCATACTTGTGGCACTGTACATTCCAGTTGTGGTCTCGGTACCATTTTGCAGGTTAATGAGATTGGTCCTCATAATGATGATCACAGGGACATCACATCTGTTTGTTCTGTAGGCAATGGAATTTACTCTATCTGTACAGCAGTTGTCACTCAAATTGACAATGTTGTGCCTACATCTTATGATGTACCCACAGATATTAACACATCTGGTGTTTCTACGCTTTTGTCTACAAACATTTTTTTCTCGGTGTGGTTTCTGCTCACATGGATATTTCTAGCATCTCTCATGACATGCTACCATGTCATTGGGTACTTATTTTCTACTAATAACCCACGTTTTCTTCACAAACTATTTTTGGTTATTTTGGTCATTTTTGTATTCAGTGTCAGTCTTCTGCTCATAACACTAGTCATTTGTCAGCGGTGGATCATTCCACCGCTGCCATGCCTATATTTTTCTTGTCAGATCATGGGATGACTCGGCTGGTTCAGTCATCATTTATTTTTTCACATAGTCATTTGCTCCTCCATGACTTGTTACTTTTAGACTGCTTTTATACACGTTACGTCTTATGTCCTTTTCACTTTGGCATAATTTCTTTATTTCCATACAGTTTTCATGTTCCACCAATGCTAGGGATTGTTTTCTTTGCTTATGATCCTCATGCTCAGCCAATACGGCATGAGTTCCTTTTCTGTCCCTTTGTCCATCTCTCGCAAACTGTCGGAGACGGAAAAGAAATATTCGGTTGTAGAAAAAGAGCTGCTCGCAGTCGTGTGGGCTATCCAGAAACTGGAACATTATTTGCTTGGAGCGCCCTTCATTATCCAGACAGCTTTAAAACGGGCTAATCGTCGAAACATTAAGCTAACCCGGTTCTCCATCTTGCTTCAACCATTTCAATTCGAAATCGAGTCTATACCTAGATCAGATAACGTGGTGGCGGATTCGTTATCCAGATGTCCACCTTCTGTACCTGCACTCTGAATGTACTATTGCTGTTTAAAAACGTTTGAATGATTCCTTACAGCTTACGGAAAGTCATACAAGACTTTGCTACTTGACATTCACTCACGTTTGCAACCTAAAACGGTGCATGATCCTTACTTTGATGGTCCTGTGAATGTTTCGTTCAACGAATGCTTCATTGTCTATTTGGTAGAAATCTACCGGTATTCACTGATCGAGCTTTAGTTGAACTGCCATGTATCAAGTATGTCCACCTTCCATATACTCAAATTGTTTGCAAGGATTGCACAGTTTTGAACTGGAACTGTTTACACTATGGATTTCGCACTCAATATTGAACTTCATACAAATAACATTGAGCGATTTTGATTTAATCTTAACTTTATGATACATACATCGTGTGATGAGAGTTCACTGGATACAGATGTTACTGGACTGTACGATCTCTGATGGACCTACGATATGTTATTAATAGTTTTAATACTTCATGCTTCGAACTTTGATTTACTAGTTAGTTATTTAAGCTTACTATTATCATTGAGATGTGTAAATTAATCTCTTTTCCACACATTTGTTTGATCATATTAAAAATGCTTGCATGTGATTCGGTTAATATATCTTCTGTTTTCAGGTAGATAACTCATGTTTTATATTTTTGCTCATATATTTTTAATAGTTACTTCCCGTTTTTCTTTGCTACTTTTCCTGTCTGAAATTTTTTTATTTGTTTCTTTTCTTTCTCACTCTATTGCCATACTAATTTCTGATTGTCCACATTACAATACATATTTTTTCTTAAATTCACATCCTTAGGTTGTTAGCCATACATTACATTATACACACAACTTTAATTGACTATTGTTATATAGTTGTTGCTAGACATAGGACATAGTTAGCAACTATTTTGTTTCTCAAATCTCATGCATGCTGTCCTCGGTTGATTTTGATGTACCATACTCTATTCTTTATTTGACCGTTGACAACTTTCTTTCTACTTTACAACCTTGTTTATCTTGTTATATACGCAATTAGATTCTGACTTACGGTTTCTTTTAGACAACGACCATTGACATATATTATGTGATCATGTTTGGCCGTTAATTGATTTTTTTCGCGATGAACTATATTATCTAACTGCGATTCTTCGTCTAAATTTTTGTGATAGGAAAAAAATCAAATTCTTTGATTTTTTTCCCCCACCTGACAGAGGAAATTGTGAAAGAAGATATTTATGGTTAAAGAAGATTTATAATGTACTTTTCCATGTTGACCACACTTAGTTTATTAGCAGTTAATCTACGCGGTAATATGTTTATATGTGGTTAATCATGATGTTGCACGGGTTTTAATTGTAAGTGAACGCGATATATGTAATACGTTACCTGGAGTTTATGACGTAATCCGTTCTGCACTAATTTGTTGTCGTAAATTTATTTTGAGAGAAAGAGTCTTAGAAATAGTGGTCCGGTTTAGAGTGGAAAATGATGATGGAAAGCTCAGTGATAGAAAATGTAGAGATTAAATCGTTGCTTTACAGCGTGCTGGAGGAGAGTAAAGACAGACTTATTTACGACAAATCGTTTCTCTCAATCTTTTCTTCCACTCTCCCGGTCAAACAATTATTTGCCAGTTTTCCAGACACACCGCTGCGCGCACACCGATTTGGTGTTTTCAAACACACAGACGACGTAGATACAAACTATATTAAACGAATAGGGGAAATGTTGGGCTTTTGGGTATCTCCAACACAGTACTAAATGAGTTTATGTGGTTTTATTAACCTTAAACATCAATCACTAACAAATATCAGGTATTACATAAATTATCATAAGTACTCAAATGCAAATAACAAGTTTGGGAGGGGTGAAGAAGATTGGTATCGACTAAGCCCTTCCCGCTTATTAGACAAAGAAAAACCCAGTCCAGAGATAGATAATATCAGGAACATGGGTACGTTAACCTAACAGTGAAGTTAATTGCTCTGAAAGAGGTGTTACAAAGTTAGGTATAGGTGATAGAAAAAAAAAACCTGTTCTTCCCAACTGTTCTTCCCTTTACTAAGCAAATGGAAAGGAGGGGGGTTTAAAACAGAGTTAACCAATTATCACCTCCCCCTTAAAGGAACAGTGCAGGGAGTACAGAAAAATTATATTACCAGGCACGAAAGTTAACAAAAGGGTTACAAGAGAAAAAAGATTAAATTTCCTGTCATTCATGCACACGCGTGAGGATCCACACTCATATATTCACACACTTACCGAATGCAGCCTCAGACGATCCCTAAAATTATATAAAAACAGCATGTATTCTCTTGACATGTGAAACTGTCTAGCACTTTGATGTCCCGCCCCAGATGTTTGCGAGGTTTTGTTGGTAACAAATATTCTCACTTATCGCAAGACTTGAAGGCTAAGAGTTCTTGTGTTTTTATTATATAAAAAAAGGAGTCTATGGGATGGCACTGACACAGTTCGGCACAGGGGTGAAAATGAAGTGGTCTCTTTTACTCTTCCGCTATGGTAAAATTCCTTCAATGCGTGATGATAGTAAATGACCGGAAAGTTTTTTTTTAAATCCAATTGAGGAAAACTAGGCTCAGTCACAGTCAGGAAAATATGTACTCTCTCACAGTAAACAGTAAATGTATTATCGCTATTGGCGATGATTACCTTCCAGTTTGTCTTACTGATTTGTAATGGTAATTTGACGATTGTTCTTTTAAATGTTCTTGGGTGGGCTTTATTTCATTTAATTATGACAGCTAGGTCGCAAAGGACCGCCACAAAGATTATATTTAAAAGAAATGTTTCTTCAATATGACTGGAAGTTTATAGGATGATTTCTTTATTTCTTTCTTTATTTAGCTGGGACCGCAGGTTACGATCACTCTGTATGAAAGAAAAAAGACATGTAACATACCGAAAAATCAAGCGCGATAAATTTCCCGTTAAGCCTATAATACACTCGAGTATTTAATTATGTATTTAATAAACACTGCGCGAATTCTAGTGGTTAAAACACACATCTATGAAACTAGGACTTAACTGAATTTATTAATTATAAATTCCTTCGCGACTTTAAAAGTTAATTTAAGCATCTATTATCTTTTGAAATAATATAATAGATAGATCATTATATTTACAACTGGAACTATTGAGATGGTTTAATTTAATAGATTTAAATTAACACAAAATCCATTGAAATAGAATGACTGGACTAGACCACTGATCACTTTACACAATATATATTACCGCTTTGCACAGAATAGAAATCACTGCAATATATATATATATATATATATATATATATATATATATATATATATATATATATATATATATATATATATATATATATATATATATATATATATATCCAGGGGAAAATCTATAACAAGATTTCAATAAAGCTAGTGCTTCTGTAAAGGTCTGGCCAGCGAGTGATAAAGTGTCTATTCTTCATGGTCTATTTATCTAAAATGGAATGTAAGTTGAGTGGGACATGAGAAACTTGACAGCTTTTTTCATCCCAGGACTTTGGGGGATCTGACCGCCAAATCAAGGAGAGAAGCCGCCCCCTGGTTTCCGTATCTCCGCTCGCTGCTGCCCATTTCGGCTTTCCCCGTTCGCTTTCCCTGCGATCGGTTCTGCGGTTGGCACCGAGGCGCGAAAATAGCGGCAAGAAACTGCGTCTCGTATCAGGGACCACTACTGTCTTTGATAGCGCCGATAGTCTCCCCTGAAATCCCTCAGTCTGTCTCTTTGATCGTAGTCGCATTATCTGTTTGATTCTGGCAACGCCCCCCACTGGCCAAGTTAGTTAAAATACTTGCCTATGATTGTTCAAGAGATGTTAGTGGGCGTGATTTAATCTCTCCTTAAATCAATGCGATGACCAGAATGAACGATAGGTAAACTGTCCGCATATCAATCAGCAAACGTGTTTGCCCTCTGTGTGGAACAGTTGCATAGCTAATGAATCCACGTGAAAAGAAGTCGCGTATGACAAGAATTACAACAATTTTCGGGGCCAGGGATGCTATACGAAGGGGTCGTTACAAAGGGTCGTACTCTTTCATCCAACAAAATTCAGGGTCAATCCGGGTCAGCAGAGTTCGTCCATCACATTTGTGCAAACGGTTTTCTTAAGGCCTTTCGTCAGTTGTAGTCGTCGAAAAAGGACGTTTTATTCTAGCTCCCGATATGGTGGAGAAACAAAGTATTTTACGTGGCATTTAATTAACTTCGGAGGCCGCCACTTGTTATAAGAAGACTCCGGACTTATAGAGAAGTTCCGTGTTTTTGCAGAGGTAAGATTTAAGCATCTTCATGCATCTAGTCCACATTACATGGGTAGTCATCGTGGTATGCACCCGAGTATAGCAGCTAGACATGAACTGATGAGATGAGACTGCTGGAGGACGCCATATCATGTATATCATTTTATCTACGCCAATGCTATGAACCTTAAATTCATTAATGTAATAAACATGTCATTTTATGTGGACCCATCCATATACGTGTTTCTGAACTCTGTTTCATGGCACGTTTCTGATCACACTCACGACGTTTATTACGCACAGCACGAGGTATTGATGCCATTCAGATTACAAGAATCTACTGTAATTCTCTTTCTACAAATTCCAATTGTAACATTCAGTAAAATGTTAATGTTACCACCCGCTTTTAGTTGACTAGTATTATATGCAAGGCGCGACTGATATTGGAAAAAATAGAATTCACGTTATATTTCATTTTGTATAATTATAGTCATCATCTCATCTCAACCCGTAACCCGTCATGGGTCGTAGGGGTGCCATGGTGGAAGCATCAGCAGACAGTGTCCTCCACTGCTCTCTGTCCTCAGCAATGCGTACAAGTGTGGAAAAACCGTGTCCTGCTCATTCTTTGATGTTATCAGCCCAGGATTTTCTTTGCCTTCCTCTTCTCCGTTTACCTTCGACTGTTCCTTGGAGGATCGTTTTCGAAAGGGTGTCATGACGAGTTACATGCCCAAACCAGGCAAGCTTTCGACGTTTCACTACTGACAAAAGTGGTTCTTGGTGGCTTGCATAGGTGTTTATCTTCTCTCTAACATAGACATTTGTTTTGTGCTCTTTATAGCAAATGCGCAACATTCTTCTATAACATTTATGCTCGAAAGCCTGAATCCTTCGCTCCGTATCTGCAGTGAGTGTCCAGCTCTCACACCCATAAAAGAGAATAGATCATACAAGTGATTTGTATAATTTGATCTTCACAGGAAAACTGATGTTACTTTTCCAGATCATATTCAGTCTCTATGGCAGCTGAGGCCATGTCAAGTCTAGTATTGTCTAATCAAGACAAGATAATTATAGTAAGTATCTGTTATTTAATAACCAACGTTGACCAACAGACACCGACAATTTAATAGCTATTAACGACAGGCTATATTTATGTAAGTGCGCATAGGGACAATTAAATAATTATTGAAATTTGTACACTGATCGTTAACGCGCGCGTAAGGGGTGGGGGAGGGTTGCATACCTTCATTCGACCTGAAATCGGCGTGCTAGCGAAAAAGCTGACCGTATAGGTGTAAAGAACGTCACCGTGTGCCTTTTAGCTTTAATCAGGACTGAGGGAGTGGATAAGAGATCTTCTTTTCCCCGACCGTGTGTATATAGAAAAGAAGCATTTTTTCATAAATGTTTGTTTATTCCACGCAGACCTGATCAAAGGGCGTCCAGCGGTCTTACCTACTTTCTTCATTTACTGATTGGTGAATGTTGTCTTTTTCTTGGCGGGTGCTTCCCCAAGTTCTTTTGTGGACAGGATTGGCCAAAGAGACAAATAAACATTACACTGGTAAATTTAACTGGACTTATAAAACCCATAAATATTTTGTTCACTTTTATCACCCCACTAGGGTGTAAAAAAATAACATTACTCCCGACTTTTGACAGTCGTATCCAAGTGGATTTTATCCAGAAGAGTTATGCTGTTTAGAATCGCACTTACATAGAGCCAGAGGATAGGATTACCATTTTTTATCAATTGTAACAGTTTTTTTAGCAACCAGATGTTTCCCAATACTGGAAGTATTTTTCCTCTGATTAATGTGAACCCAAGATCTCGGTTTCTACACTAACCATTCGAAGTGATATTTGTCCACCCAGGAATAAACCACCAAATTAGGCAGCCACCTTGTTAATCTTATTTATTGAAGGATGGACTGGTGCCAATTTGGGTAATACACCTGTCATTTTGTATATTCAGGAACCTTTCATTCCAAAGGATATCACCAATATTAGGTAAGCGTGATTGAGTGGCCACTGTATGTCAGAGAGAGAGAGAGTGAGAATATTTTCTTTGTTAGAGGTTCATACTGACCTAGATTATGATTAAAATTGTTTACTTTACTGGGGAGCATTTAGTATTAACTTGTTTCTTTACTGTCTATTCTGTAACATAGTGCTAACCTTTGACCTTTGTGTTATTAACTCTTTGGGTTCTTTTCTCAAGAGGGGGAGGGCACATTAATATAGTTATTTCCTATGTATGTAAATCTGATTTTTATTTGATCGTTCTTTAGATATTTGGGGATGTCAAGTTTAATTATAATAAACAACAAAAGAAACTTAACTTTGTGTGTTGGACAGATCCATACCCAATTAACCTAGTTTTTTCACGTTTGTGTGTCTTGTTGTCAAATAGCTGTGTGTGTGTGTGTGTAGTTAAACACACACACACACATATATATATAGCTATAAATATATATATATATATATATATATATATATATATATATATATATATATATATATATATATATATATATATATATATATATATATATATATATATGAGGAGAGAAAGATTGTCTTGTACTAAATTATAGTCGTATAGATAGGCTGGACTAGAGAAATTACCCATTCCAGAGACATATCTTCTCCTTAAACTATTCACCTGTGAAATCAACTTCTCACGCCTTTATTTCTCATGTACGTATCACCATGTGTGTTTGTTGAAGGCCTATGCTCCTTTGGGAGTGGAGGGTTATGAATGAATGAACGTATCTGGGAGTGGAGGGTTATGAATGAATGAACGTAGCACCATCCACTCTACTCAGACGGGACCATAAATAACTTCTAAACCTATCAGTACGACAGTGACCTTATCATTCCATTTCAGTCCTTCAAATCAGCAGTCAACTGGTTATGAAAGTCTGTAACTTCTAGGTTGTTGTTTTAGTTGTTCTCCATGTTTCATAACCACACAACAAGACTGACTTGACATTTGAGTTGAAGATGGCTATTTTTATATTGGACTTGGTTTCTTTTGATTTCCACATATTGCCCAAATGCAATAAAAGCTCCTCTTCCTTTTGTAATCTTATTTTGATATCCTTGTCTATCTATTCACGTTTGTCTATACTGCCAACACGATAAATGTATGAATAGTGTTTCAAATGCAATCTTGTCACTGATTGATGCATTAATTCTCATAATTTTTTACCTTTTCCCTGCGTATTTCCAGAAATTAATGTGCGTGACCTCGCAATTAAAATTTTCATTTTATCTTGCATCAGGTAAAGATTACGGAAGATAAAAACTATATTGTCGCCTAAATCTAGATCGTCAAGTAGTTTTGTCTGAGCTCACTACGTTTCGTTTTTGCTTGTCGATCACGTTGCTTTCATTACATAATCTGTTGTCAGTTATAAGAGAAATGATGACAAAAGGCATCCCTATCGCCATCCAGTTGTTATCTCAAACGTTTTATAAGTGCCCTTTGGGAAAAATTCTGCATTTAGTGTCTTCACATGTTTTCTTTATTAGGTTCAAGACTTTCAGGAGACACCATAATGTCTCATTAGTTTCCAAAGTGACTCTCTATCTCCACTGTTAAATGCCTTTCCATAGTCACAAATCCAACTCAACGAGGGGAGTTTAATGCCAAACATCTCGACACTGATAGTAATATTTACTGTTGTTTATCCTCCCTTTATAGGCAACTTGACCAGATATCTGTAAAGTTTCTTTTCTTCTTTCCACTCTGTAAAGTGTCAGTCGGTATGCTCTGTAAGGAAGAGTGGTGTGTTGTTGAGGTCAGGCATGCTCCAGTCTACCCAGCTGTAAATGGGTAACTCACCCTAGTCCTGAGTTAGGGAAGGCAAAGGCTCCAGGGGAAGCAGGCCCTAAACTTGGTCACTCCAACCAACGCAGGATGGTGTATGTATGAAGTAGAAGTGTAGAGTTTGATTACCGCGAATGGTGTACTGTTCGTGTGCTGACCAATATAACCACTCATACACATGTGTCTACAAGGCACCAATGCAGACTGCTGGAATCTTTGTTTACTCAATTTATTCAGACGTACACACTGGGGCATACGAGTACATCATGGTATGTTGACATATCAATTTGTAGGTATACATAGCAGATCTGAAGTCATGACACATTCAGAAATAATGGGCAGTACATCAAAAGTTCAATGTCATGATACATTATGGCCGCATCCCCCTATCTGACTAAACGCGTCAGTGAAGGCAGATCGGTAAATAACTAAAGTTACTTGACGTCCATAGTTTGTAGTATATATTATGAAACCACGAAAGGGGGGTTTCTAGCAAGATTGAGATCTCCCTGTCACTGTCCGATAATAGGATAAATAATCTGTTCTCTTGGCAGTGATCAAAACATATGATGACCGAAATCTAACATGGCTGCCTCCCTGAGTTGTCGTCACTCATTCATAGGAAGGAGAATATAAGCCAGAGTTAATTTATAATGGGTATATAACTGATTTCATAAATGTTTCCATACAGCTCTACGGTGATCAGGTTAATTCACGTAGCCATAACCGCTGCAGGAAAGTCTGTCATCTTCGTCGATACAAAACACGACCCTAGCGATACGAAGCACAATGTTCCATCTAGGTCGAATCGACATGAGATCATCAAAATAGGGTCTGGCAATACATGGAGTCCGAATTATACATTGTACCGTACCTTAGGAGAGTCTCTAACATAAACTATAGTAGAGATACCATCTCCTTTAGAAGAAAACCACTTCATGAATTATATTTCCTTAAGAATCTACCAGCCCTTTGAAAAGTGCGTACCCGCCATTATCACGGTACATCGGAACTCATCACGACTTGTCAAGACAACTCATACTTCCGCTAGACCGGAATAACAAGAATCTAGTCCCTCCTACCCATCCAAAATATACAATATAGGACTGATTCTACTTGTACTAATAATATGTAATACATATGAATTCAGGCCATAAACCCAATAAGCAAATTAATATATTTTCTGGCCCTAAAAAATAAGTACAAACGTAAGCGCAATATCCTTGCGCCGGATCAATATTTTCATACACAAATGAATGAAGGTCTATATTTTTCCCATATTAAATAGCCATATCGATTTTTGTAATATGTGCGTCAAAAGATGCACGCAACAGATTACCACACCCCTCGGGAAAAAAAATGGTACATTTTTTTTTTTTGAAATACATCTAGGAGCAACATACAATAGGCTCACAACGCACCATATCCATGCGCAGATTGATAAGCATAAGTTTTTATGACCTTAGAGAAAGTACTTCTCTAAGTATTGATATTTCCAGAGAGGTGTCACCAACGCATACTACAATATTAGCAATGACCCAATTGCCGCACTAGTTTATACATAAATTCCATCTAAGATATCTTAACATCATGATACATTCAAAGACGAAAAACATTGAAAGATCAGCGGTGAATAAATATGTCAATGAACCAGCTAAGTAGTGGTACAATCTAATATAATGATATATTACATATGTGTATGTAAACATTTCAACATAGAAAACAACTGTATCAAATTATGAGTGTATAACGGGGGTTATGAATCATGTGGGTGGCATCTAGAC
>JAMPIV010013601.1:0-137470 GCA_024509875.1 Oreohelix idahoensis
CAATGGTTCAAGGATTATCCCTCAGCATTAAGAACAGAGTTGATATATTAATCTATTCTAATAGGAAAACATCAATTTGCAACAAACTTGCACTAAAAGAAAACATAAAGGGGGTGCATAAATTATACCATAAGGGAAAATCACTCAGTCCTGCGTTATCTCTCGTGTTCATTCACCAGTGGCCACTGACTTTCTTTCTTACCTACACACTCTTTGATGTCTTGCACCTTCAGAGCGCCAACTTAGGACACACACACAACACCGTGAATCCGTGTTTCTGTTGATAGGAGAAACCCCAGCTCTGCAGATACACGGTTTCAACTCAATAGTTTTCCGGGAGCGTTTCACTTACAACTATATTTTCAAGATAATTACTGTATTTATGTATCACTTGAAAATCAGTTCAGGTAAGATCATTATACTTTAAACTGGTCTCACAATGTCCAGAATCTCGAGGTTTTCCCAGTACTTAGGAAAATGCCAGGGTTTGGTAACTTCTCTCATATAAAATATATTGGTCTAACATCCACACAATTTGGTCAAACGTCGGAAATGTTAATGTTTGTAATTTCTTTCTGCCACAGGGGGCTGAATGTACATGCGATTTAAGGGAAGAAAGATAATCTGCCTCAATGGGCCCACTTTACATCATTTAGATCTTAAAGTTTTCGTGAGATGGTACTCTATCTCTTTACTGGATGCAAACACAATGCCAGACATGTTTTAAACTTGTAAAACCCAACGTATTAAGTACAAAAATGTTTCTTCTTACGTTTATGATCCTCATATATATTCAATATAATATATATACTATATATCGATATATATAAACTATAAATATAAATACAAAATCATATATATATAGACTATATCTCAAAATGTTAAAATATATATTAAAATATATATATAAATATAGTATACTGAACCGCTGGTAATTTAGAAGTGCTTGACCCGGTTATACAGTATAAAAGAAAAAGAAACATACAGAAACTAATCATAATATTATATAACACAACCTAATCCCTACCCTCGCGTAAAATTAATCCTATATTCACTTCGTGTTATTTAGTCTTAACTTCAGAAACTTGACAAATTCTTAGGATGCTTGTTCTCATCGTTGCAAAACTCCCAGTGAAATAAACTCTAGTCATTTAAAAAAAATCAAATCCATCCTGAATAAAAAATACGTACATATTTCCGTCAATACTCAAATTGATGAATCACCGTGTGCATTTTCCTTAGTTTAGTTTAAGTTATATTCTCTGATGGACTGGTTACCGCTAGCAATTTACATAAATTTGAATTTATAGCCGAATGAGGTCCCTTTAGCTAGAAATTATAATGATTATTCTGCAGTATCCACTGTAACACAGTTAAAACTTAGAGAATTATCAAATTACGGACCTATTCTATGAAAAACACGTCGTCACAGAGATAAATTTAGTGAAGATATAATTCGAACTAACAAACAAACACTCGACAATATTAAGTCAATATTATTACCAAATCTCCAAAACAGAACTACAGGCTATCTCCACGAAACTGTGCTGGGGAGAACTTTACTTATACAGGTATTCTAGAACTCGGCTAGATGTCAGATGAAACAAAGAACTTCACTCTACAAGGTTATTCTAAAACTAAGCAATCTGTCTTCTGAAACTGAGGAGTACTGAATGAATGAAGTCTAAACTGCTGGGGTTTATATATTAGAAATGAAAGAAATAGCCCAGACTTAATACATTTAGCACCTACGTCCAGATTTACATATTTCCTTTCTCATTCTGCGAATTAAACGAATTCTTCACACTGAAACCGAAATAGACTCAGGCAAATCGAGCGAACAGTCTCTCTTTGATCTTGTGTAACATGACTTGCCAGACCGTGCGAGATTTTCTTCGCTCGAGAATTCACACTATTCTGCCTGTAGACTATGGTCATAAACGCAATATAAGCGAGCTCGTCTTTGATCTCAAATCTTTCACCGTGAATAATTAACTTATAAGCAAACAGATCAGGGAAAAGTGATAGACAATGGTCTTCCTTATTATCCCTGCCGAGAACGAATTAACACGATTCAGTCTTACATCAAAGAACTTAGCTAACCGCAATAAAATGCGTTGCTAAATTAGAAAGGAAATGACAAAAGTTTTAAATTGCTAACAATTTAGCGTATGCGAAAAAAGGTAAAAGAGCGAAAGAAAGGTAAAAGACAAGTGTAGAATAAAGAATAGATATCTGAAATCTATTAATCATAATATCTCTGCCACAATTAGCAAGATAGAAGACAGGAAAAACAAGAAAGCAGATTTAAACAGAAGCAAAACCAGAAGCTCAAAAGCCAAGGCTCATGAAGTGTACATAGAAGCAAACAAAGAAGTAAGAAGAAACATCAAAAGAGACTAGATGAAATATATTGATGATTTGGCAAGGGAAGCAGAGGAAGCTGCAGCCAAAAAAATATAAGGGACTTGTATAACAACACAAAGAAGCTAACGGGGAAATATAAGCAAGCAAATGGCCTCATAAACGATAAGAATAGAAAATTGCTTAGTAATATACAAGAACAAATGAAGAGATGGACAGAACATTTTGAGGAACTTCTCAATATTCCATCTCCAAAGAATCCCCTGGACATCCAGCCAGCAGAGGAGCAGCTACAAATCAGCTGTGAACGACCAAGTAGAGAAGAAATAAAGAAAGCCATAAAGCTTCTGAAAGATGGAAAAGCAGCTGGTCCAGATTGCATTCCAGCAGAGGCCATCAAAACAGATATTGATACCTCTACAGAGATATTATACAAACTACTTGGCAAAGTCTGGGAGAGAGAACGAACGAACGAACTTTATTTTCAAAGGATTTAGAATTGGGCACGCAGGCCCGTCTAACATTCTGCCCTTCCTTTCTCTCATCTTCCATACCGAATCCATTTATTCTCACATGTATCCTAAATATTACTTAAATAATAAAATAACAAAATAAAATAAAATCCCAACATTGTAACATTACAATAACAGTTACACAGATTTACAGTACCTTATCATAATTAATATCAAACAGGACAAAATTATCTTTAAAACCTACATATGATGTTATGTAATTATTTAAGAACATAACGAAATTAGGGTCAGAAGAAATACCAGCAGAATGGAAGAAAGGTTATCTGGTCAAGTTGTCTAAAAAGGGAAATTTACAAAGAGTGCACAAAGTATAGAGGAATAATGTTACTATCAGTGCCACGAAAAATGTATATATATATAAAAAGGAAACTGTCTGGTCAACAAATATCAGTCGTAAATGATAGGCTAGACTTGAGTATCTTCTTAAATACCTATCACAAATTTACGACAGTTGCCTCATAAAAGACAAGAATGGAAAACTGCTCAGCAATATACAAGAGCAAATGAAGAGGTGGACAGAATATTTTGAGGACCTTCTCAATAGACCAGCTCCACAAAACCCCCCGGACATCCAGCCAGCAGAAGGAAGAAGAGCTACAAATTAACGGTGAAAGACCAACGAAGGAAGAAATAAAGAAAGCCATAAAGCTTCTAAGAGATGGAAAAGCGTCTGGATCTAATGGCATTCCAGCAGAGGCCATCAAAGCAGATATCGACATGGCTACGGAGATGTTATATAAATTACTTGGTAAAGTCTGGGAAAAGGAAGAGATACCAGCAGAATGGAAGGAAGGATATCTGGTTAAGTTGTCTAAGAAAGGAAATTTACAAGAGTGCACAAAATATAGAGGAATAATGTTACTATCAGTGCCAGGAAACGTATTAAATGGGATTATCCTTGAGAGATTAAAAGAGTCCATAGACAAGAAACTGAGAGATGAACAAGCAGGTTTTCGACAAAACAGATCCTTTACAGACCAGAGAGCTACTTTGAGAATAATAGTTGAACAAAGTCTGGAATGGAATTCACCATTATACATCGGATTTGTGGACTACGAAAAGGCATTTGACAGTGTAGACAGAGAATCACTTTGGAAATTGATGTGGCATTATGGAGTTCCCCTGAATATCATTAATTTAATAAAGAAAACATATGAAGACATGACATGCAGAGTTCTTCATGAAGGACAGCTTACAGAACCATTTGGGATAAGAACAGGAGTGCGACAGGGATGCCTCTTGTCTCCATTTCTTTTCTTATTAGCAATAGACTGAGTTATGAGAACATCAAAAACACACAACAGAGATGGAATCCAGTGGACTCTGACTAAGCAGCTGGATGATCTGGATTTTGCAGATGACTTGGCTCTTCTGTCCCATAACCATAATCAGACGCAAGAGAAAAATGAAAATTCTCTATGAGAGGTCACAACAAGTGGGCCTGAAAATGCTCAGGGAAAAGACAAAGATTATGATAATAAATGCAAGAAATGATAACAAAGTTGCACTTGAAGAAACACCACTAAAGGATGTAGAATCGTACACATATCTTTACAGTAATATAGACAAAGTTGGAGGGGCAGTCAATGATATCAAAATTAGAATACAAAAAGCAAGAGGAGCTTTCATTGCATTGGGAAACATATGGAGAACAGGAGAAATCAAGTCCAACACGAAAATAAGAATCTTCAACTCAAATGTGAAGTCAGTCCTATTGTATGGCTCTGAGACATGGAGAGCAACAAAAACAACAACCAAAAAGCTACAGACGTTCATAAATGGGTGCTTGCGTAGAATAGGACTGAAATGGTGGGAAAAAGTCACAAATGTGGAATTGATGACAAGAACCAGACAAGTGCCAGTGGTACAAGAGATGAGAAGAAGGTGCTGGCAATGGCTAGGACATACATTGAGGAAACCTGTTGATAGCATTACAAGGCAGTCCTTGTTCTGGAATCCACATTGAAAGAGAGGCAGAGGTAGACCCAAAAACACAAATAGAAGAGAACTGGAAACAGAAGTGAAAATGATGAGGAAAACATGGAAAGAACTTGAACAGATGGCACAGGACAGGAAGACTTGGCATGTGTTTGTTGAATGCCTATGCTCCTTGGGGAGCTAAAGGGTATTGATTGATTGATTGTCAAACGAAATATTTGCAGCAACAGGAGAATGTAACCCCATTAAGAAAGTTATGTGAGTGAAATATGTAGAACAGTATATTTGTTGTTGTTGTTTTGATGAGGTGATGGGTGGAGAGCGGGCACTTAACAGCTGACCGTTATTGCCTCTTCTCGTTCCATCTTGGTCTACCCTGTTCAACCTGAAATTTGGTTATAATTGGGGTATTTAGTATCATTTTATTTGTTTTAATTTTGTATTCAATTTAAATAGCTATTGTCTTTGGCAGTTGCTGATTTTAATTTATATTAGTATTTGTCCATTTTATTTTCTCTTTTGTATTGTTTCTTGATAACTATTGTCCTTTACACTTGGTTTTACTTTGTATTAGTATTTGTTCTTTTTGAGTTGTTTTTTATTTTTTTTTATTTTGTGTGTGTTTTTTTTTTACTAACCTTATATGTTTCCATTTGTTTTATGTATATCTTTTAAGTATTGATTGGGCATCTCTTGGGGCATCTATACTTAAAACCTTATCACCTGTCAAGTCTATATTGTGATTTCTATAGTAAGTTTTTAATTCAAGCCTTTGTTGTTCATACTTTTTACAGTGGATCAGGTAGTGGTCTATGTCATTCTCTTCCTGACATTCTTGGGTGGGTTTGAAAAAAAAATCGAAAAAAGGTGATACGTCTTACGAGGACAAAAGACAAAGAAAGTAGTCTACGTTACGGCCACAAAGCCTTCGTCAGGAAAAGAAAGAAAGTGAAGGCTAGAAGCTGATAGAATAGTCTGGCGCTCTCTCTTCCAAACCTCTACACCTCACGGTAGAAGGGGAACGACTAAGTAAGTAAGTAAGTGAAGGCTAGATAGGAGACATAAGAACTTAAAGAAATATAAAAATAAAAATAAATATAAATAAATATAAATGAAACCTAGGTACTTCCCTGAAGGCGAAGCATGGCTGAAAAGGAAGTCAGTTGGCAGTGTGGTTCTTCTATCATAAAGTATGCTGCACCGAGACGGAGACGCCACAGTTTTTTGTTTGATGGTATCTTTAATTCTTCTCTGACCTGGCACGTCCTTGTTGGTTGTTTCAGCAGTTTGAACGCGTGTCTGCCTTTTCTACTTTTCTTCCATGTTGTCTTCCATTCTTCGTTTATAGTTATCTTCACTTGGCTCTTGATCTCCGACCTTCCCAGTCCTGCTCTTATATTGTTTTTACTTGTTCTTCCATTCTTGGCGTTCTGATCTGCCAACTCGTTACCAGCAATACCTATGTGTGCTGGAACCCACATTAGCCTCACACTATATTTCTCTATTGCCTGGTCGGAGTAGTCTTCATGTCTACGACAATTAGTCTAAGACCTGCACTTTACACTTTTGTTAGACGTTTCGTGTTTGCTTTTGATGCAGCAACCCAAGCTGACATGCTGTATTCCAGTACAGGCCTGGCTGTACGTGTATAGACATGTCTATGATGCTGCTGCCCCTCGATTTGTGCTGGATAGCCTCTTCATGAGGGAGAGCTGTCTTATTGCTGTCTGTTCTAAATCTTTTAAGTGTGGCTTCCAGATATGCCACTTTTCTAACTTGACCACAAGGTATGTTTGGTTTTCCTCATATGGAGACTCACTTCTATGTATTTGCAATTTGACCGTTTCCTAAAGACCTGACAATGAACAGTATAGCGAAAGATTATAACTAATATTAATTTTCATCGCTGGAGATTATCCAGCTCATTATATTATAATCAAATTCTTTAAAACAATGGTTAAAAATTTAGATACAGTATAATGGACTATTCATTGAAGATGTCACCTAAGGAATTTATTCTAATTAGAGAAAGCTTAGTAGCTCTAATGAATTTTATAGAAAGCAATGATTTCGTGGACGAAGAACTTGAACTATTTGAGATGAGTTTGTTTTTATCGCCATTTGAAGATGTGGTTATCGAACTTGAAACTCCCGAAGAACGTGAACCAACATTTGAAGAGGTATTATTAAACATGAAACAAGAGATTCTTAGTGAAGATGAAGATGATCTATACGAAAACATTCCTTCAAAACGGATGAAGTTAGAAGAAACCATTGAACATGAACTTAATGAGACAACTAGTATGTCTGGCTTTTATGTAGAAGCAACTTCTTTTGAATATTATGTATTAAATGATTCAGAGTTATTCGAAGATTATCTTACGCTCACTACTCAGATAGAAGATGAGATTTTGTTTGATCGTAATTCAGACCGACTCGATTGATTCGAGAGGAAATTATGTTTCACGAAATAAAACAGTTGATTGAATACTTAAGTATTTGTCTTGAGTGGATTTCTAACTGACATTGATCCAGTTCTGAGATTCAAGCCAATATTATTGAATTGACTTTAACTATAAGTGATAACATTTAAATGTCAAGAGAGACGGCCATTTTCCAACTTGAAGAGAACCTTCATTCCGAAAAGAACCCTGGTTGTTTATCATTAAGTGAAGACATAGACAATTGATGAACATTTTAGAAAGAAAATAACAAGCCCTGACACATGTGTACAAACACGTTTTCCTGATGTCTGTTATCAAGGGGACATATGTTGGTGTATTTCTCCATTGCCTGGTCGGAGTAGTCTTCATGTCTACGACAATTAGTCTAAGACCTGCACTTTACACTTTTGTTAGACGTTTCGTGTTTGTTTATGATGCAGCAACCCAAGCTGACATGCTGTATTCCAGTACAGGCCTGGCTGTACGTGTATAGACATGTCTATGATGCTGCTGCCCCTCGATTTGTGCTGGATAGCCTCTTCATGAGGGAGAGCTGTCTTATTGCTGTCTGTTCTAAGTCTTTTAAGTGTGGCTTCCAGATGTACCACTTTTCTAACTTGACCACAAGGTAAGTTTGGTTTTCCTCATATGGAGACTCACTTCTATTTATTTGCAATTTGACCGTTTCTTAAAGACCTGACAATGAAAAGCAAGTTTCTACTGTTTTGGAGAAATTAATCTGTACTCGCTAGTCAGATGCCATTTGCCTGGGGTATTTAGTGCTGCCTGCATTCTGTACTTTGCAGTAAACTAGTGTTATGCAGCACACCGGGAAGCAAAATCGTCGGCATAGAATCCCAGATTAAGCCTGGGCAGTTTCTCTGCACTATCAACAGAGTTCTGAATCTGTAATAAATCAGAGACGATTCCCAAAACATCTTTCACTTGAAAGTGTGGAGAAGCACGCAGCACGTCTGAAATATCATTCAACGTATTAACTTAACGTTATTGCTATCAAATCACGAATCGCTCACTTACGTTACAGACAGAGAAAAATACCGGCTAAAGAATCACTATATCCCAGGTGGCCAATAAGAATTTGAGGCAATTTCACGATGCAGTCGTCATACCAAATTAAAAAATCGCTCCTAATTAATTCGATTTCAGCGGAAAATTCCCAAATTCCTTTAATTTATATTATTCAAGCATTCTTTTTAGCCTACAGTGCTAAACACAAATCACGGAAGTTCAGTGATAAAAAAATCAATGTGAATCTTTACAATCTTCCTGTCTGACCAACTGGTCGAGATTTGGCTTGGCTTAATTTCGGAATTTTGTAAGCCTGTTGAGTGATATGACTTTGGAAGACCCCACCTCAGAGCTTCATGCTCCATAAGAAGCGGAAAGGAAAGTGATGAAGAAGATGATGATTTTTCTGTTTATTTCAAGTTCCAGCATGGTTCAAATTCTGAAAAAGATTACTGATTGTTGTAAGTCCACGACGATTGGGTAGGCCAAAGATAAGCTAGAGGAGATCAGTGGAAGAGGAAGCCAAGGAATTAATGGGCAGAGCTAAAGAAGAACGTCCACAAAGATAAAACAACGACAAGCAATAGTTGCAGCAGCACTGTGTCTCCCACAAAAAACGAACATAGATGATGATGATGATTTCAAGGATCATGGAAATGACAAAGTCGAACCTGGAAACTAAGTACTTCTCAGTCCGAACATTCAACAATGTGCAACGTACTAATGGAACCGAGGATTATACTCTGATAATGAAATATCACTTTAAAAAAAAAAAAAAACCCGTAGCACTGTGGCAAATATGAAATCAAATTAGTAACCAGAGAAAAACGAGATAACTATAGACAAAAAAACAAAAACAAACAAACAAACGAAGACGGGCTAAATTCATTGGCTACATAGTTAAAAGCGAAATGAAAGGGCACAAGAAGCCCTAAAAACAGATAAAAAATATCTGGGATGACATGACAATATGGTTAGGAAGCAGAGAATACCTGACATACAGGAATGCGCAGAAGGCAGACGGTCGTGGGCAGGATTAATCGTCGTTACTAGATACAACACAAGATGATAATTTTTCTAGCAGTATTGAGCAACATTGTTTTACTTGTGATTATTCACAATGTAAGCCACGAAGACATTTTATGACAGAACCGGAATGCAGCGTGAGTATTCTGAAAACTAACTACAGTGGGACGTCGATTATTCAAACGTCAGTTATTCGAACCGTCAATTATCCGAACCACCGCTGCCGCAAGAAAAAAACAAAACATCACAGTATCTACTTTTAGTGCACTAATTGTTATAATGAAGTATTACTCCTGTCGCTTAATGCCTTCTATTTTCTATTATTTTTCAAAGATGTGTGCAGTATTAAATAGAAATAGTCTTAATTTGTCATTACTCGTACATGAGTTAAACATTAAATTTTGGCTTTAGCTACTTTGCGGACTCAGGTCAGTTGCCCGTGACCTTAATTGGAGGCCTAATTACAATTTGTTTCGTATAAACTGGGTATTCTCATGTATGTTTGATTATAAGAATTAGTTAAATACACGAACCCACATTGGTCCCAAGTAGTTCGGATAATCGACGCTTTACTGTACTCTAAAAAAAAACAAACAAACAAATAACCTTTGAATGTGGTGGGGTTAGGGGAGTTCATATATAAAATAAATGGGGGTCGATGAGGGAAGGGTTTGTATGAATATGGCGAAACCCGCTGTTTGAAGTATTTGATTTTCATTAACCATCAGCTCTCTGATAGGCTTTTAAAAACCAGACCACAATGTCCTTAATATGTAGACATGTGCCATAATATAACTGACGGACCCTGTGTCTAGGCTGAACGCGGCGTGCCTCGCCAAAACCCGGCAAAATGTAATTTAAAAAGAAAAAAGGCATATAACGTCAAAAGATTTCAGGCAAAGTCTTTCCTTGCTTACTTTGTACTGCTTTTTATGACTTTCTCCCAATGGAGCTCCATTAACTTTCTCTTTGTATAGTTTTTTGTTTCATTGTAATCATCTTATCAGGGGGAGCCCTGCAACAAAACGATATAGAGACAACTTATGAAATGGCTAAAACAACTATAAAAGCCATATTCAAGTCCAAATGGGACAGAGAAATAACAAGTCACATAAAAGATGATGCCTATTACTGTCGTGAATTATTCTAATCCCCATATATAAATTAAAACGTAAATGCAAAGCCTAACAAATAAATTTAATAAAAGGAAAGAAGAATGGTAAAGAACAGTGCTGTCACAATGACTGTACTCGAAATCCCCTTGTTTTCTACTTCGTCTGCAAATTGTAACGCTTTCACGTTGATAGTAAAAGCCTACTGTATTATTACCCGCTTTCTTCAATGAAACGTGTACTGTATTTCTTGGAAAAACCTTGAGATACGCAAGCTGATCAATGACCTAAATTTAATATTTCATTCATTCCATTTTATACACGGCGTAACTAAAAGACAGATGGACTAAAGGATAGAGAGAAGGGAGAGGCAGAAAGCAGGGACACCTGCAACACTAAACACGCGTCGCGCGATACACAATTGCTGCCATCACGCGTGTAAGGCCACATGCACTAACTTTATTTCAAATCGACAGTGATAAAATTCATTACCCATACCAGAGTTAGGTTTTAAAATCCTGAAAAAACGCTTATTGGGAATTATGACATTATACCGGTTTACGTTTGAAAACATGACAGTACCCAGACACCACATGGGGATTGAAGTGAACAGGAGGTGGTAGAAAATGCACATTTTGAACGCAGCCACCTAGCTCCCTTAGATTGAGATATTTGGGTTCCTTAGGGTTTGCTGACAAAGAATATGTAAAACGTTACGCAAATAGTCTAGGAATTACCAAGTTATGGCCAAAATAAAATAGTGGGGGTGCCTGACAGCATGAAATCATTTCTGCTCATAAAATTTTTTTATAACGTGTTTGAAAAAAACATTACGTTACGGAAATAGCCTACCATGTTAACTCCTATTTGATTGGAGCGCAACAAATGAAAGACTAAACACGATTGGTCGGACTATAAATACTATCTTGTGTTGTCAGGGGAAACGTGAGAAAGGAGTACTTTTTTGAAAAGATGTGTAGACGTGGTTTGATTGGGTAGAGCTGCGAATATACTCAATTCAGAGCGTCTGTTCATTGCCACATCTTGTAATAAACCTACTAAGAAACAGTACGTTGAGCACCAGTGTATATTTTTTATAAAATAAAGCCTGGGACATCGGCAGATCGGAGTTGTGCTATATTCATTGCCAGTCAACGAAACTGTTTATTATTATTTCCATGAATTGTGGTAAGCTTGAAATATTCAATATCTTTTAATGAAAATTGAATGTAAATTGATAATTTATGTCTGTATATATGTGTGTGGTTCAGTAGCGAACATGATGTAAAGCCTATAGTGCTCCAGCCTGAACAGAAGGTGTCGGAGGAAAGTAAAACTGCATGGAATGGCCAAACAGTACACTGACACCTAGATTATTAACTAGAAAGAAATAATGCTGGAATTGCAGAGGCGTAGTAACCATTAGGGAGGGAAATACTGGTATAAAGTATTTCAGATGAAGCTGACAGTTGGCCTAACGCTCTGAACTCAATGTTTGTGATGTATTGTGCTCAGTGTAGAAATGGAGTATAAATTAGTTCTGACGTAGAAGGTACAACCTTCTTGTTTCAGGGACCGTGGTCTTAAAGTTATTGAGCAGCACCTGGTCAGAGCTTTGCTGAAGCCAGAGGTGGACAGCATACTCCTTGGTCCATATAGCAACCAGTGGGGTGGCTCCAGAACTCATTACAGTAATCAAGCAGAGGAGTCTTTTACTGCAGTCATCACGCAAGATAAGAGAGTGTGGCCATGGAGCTCAACATTATGTACCCCCATCTTAAAATGACATTATAAACTAAAATTAAGAGGGGAATTTAATTGTTTTAATACCAGGAACTGAGAACATCTCCAATACTAGTTCCAATAGAAACAAACTATTGAAGTCATGATGACAAATACCAACAGAGCTTGAACAAAACAAAACCAGTATTACCTCATATTACCACTACACAACTGACACACATAGGATACCATTAATAATATATGTCACTATAAGAATCATATTAATAAATTCTGTACATATAACTTGTAATTAAAATTGATTGTGATTCCTGGTTCCCTTTGTATTTGAATCAGGACACATATACATTCATGACAGCACTGAATACATATTGTTATTTGAAAAGTTATCAGTGACTCCTTTAAGATATCCTCTTAGAGTGTTTTATGTATGTGAGTGTCACAGTGTTGTCAAGTGTGGTGGAATAAATTAAATTGTTTATCTGTCTGTTGTTGTTATGACTTACACTTCATCATACACATACCCTAGACATATAACGTAGTCATCACACTATTCCAGAATAATTCTGACTGAGGTATACATATGTGGCAGTAAGTAAGGTTATCTATAATACACTACTCTTATTAGATATAGATACCTTCACAGCTGATCTCAGTCAATACACTAAGTCCCCTATAAATATTTATAACATCCCACTTTACCACATATATTGGGGTCTCGCCCTCGGGATTTTGAATCTTTCCCTATTACAAATATTGGGGGTAATTCACTTCAGGGAATAATAAGAATTAAAAGGTATCCTTGGGTGAAAATAAATAAGGTTGAGCTCACAGTGCCTGTGTTGTCTTGAGTAATTAGTCATAGATAAAATTGTTTAGACATTTATCTGTTAGACAATGGCCGACCTGGCAAAATTTCGATCTGCTGCTGTACAGACTGCGAAAGAGTTAGGAATGGACGGGCAAATTATGATTTCTTATGTCACTGCTGAATGTGACAAATATATTGAACGGGAAGAAAGAAGATTAGAAAAAGAGGCCGAAAGAAAATTAGAATCTGAAAGATTGGCCGAAGATAAGAGAATAGAAGCTGAAAAAGAGATTAAGAGGTTGCAGATTGAGGCTGAGGCTAAGAAATTGGAGGCAGAAAGAGAAGACAAAAGATTAGCTGCAGAAGAAAGAAGATTGACTGCAGAGAGGGAAGCAGAAAAGGAGGAGAAGAGATTACAAAGGGAACATGAGTTACGACTAAGGGAGTTTGAGTTTCAGGGCCATGCTCCTGAAAATGGTGCCAGTCCCTTTGCCTCGGATGCCACTGCTAGCCAAGGAGCCTCAACCTCAGCTATGAATTTTCATTTAGATCATTTTGTTGAGAAAGACGATGATATAGAGAGCTATCTAAATAGGTATGAACTATTAGCTACCACATATGGGTTAGAGAGAGAAAGGTGGAGCTTAAAGTTATCTCAAGGACTTCGTGGGGCAGCTTATGAAGTTTTTGCAAAAATGAGCAGAAGTGATCAGGAAAATTATGACATGCTAAAGCAGGCTCTTTTGTTAAGATATGAAAAGAATGCAGAATTTTATAGGAAAAAATTTAGGAATGCTAAAACTACTGTCAGGTGAAAGCTATCACCAGTTCTCTGCACGAATAGAGACATACTTGGAGAAATGGACTTCTCTGGGGAAAACCCAAGATCTTAAGGAAATGGTCCTTATAGAGCAATTAAGAGAGTCCATGGCTCCAGACCTGAGAAAGTTTCTCATGGAACAAGGTGCAGAGAGGCTGGGTGAGTTGCTAAATGTTGCTGAAAGGTATCAAGCAGCTCAAGCAGAGGTAACAGGTAATAAAAAGAAACAAGTGGATAACTTTAGGGCACCACAGAACTTTAATAAATTTGATCATAGGGATCAAAACAAAGGTAAGCACCAGTTTGATAGGCCACGGTATGAAAATAAAAATAAATTCCCACAATTCGATGAAAGGAAATATGATGAAAGAAAATCTTTCAACCAAGGGAAAAGGTGGTGTAAAAATTGTCAGATGGACAATCATGACACTGACCGTTGCAGAAGGAAACCTGTGTATATGGCCACCCTTCAGGTCAGGTCGACCTCAAGACAGGAGGAGGATATTCTGTTGGATACCACTCCAGATGAGATGAGGAAGGCACAGGCTGAGGATAAAACACTCAAGCCTTGTTTCAGGAAATTGTCAACTTGTCGTACAACTCCAGGCAAGGGAGATTTTTACATGAAAAACAAGTTGATGTATAGGAAGACTGGAGCTAGATCCAAAGGTCACGGACAGCTGGTTCTTCCAAAGAGATATAGGACAGAATTAATAAGGAGCCTACATGTGAAACCAGATGGGGACCATGAGAAAATAGGTACCATCATCCAAAAGGTGGCTCACAATTATTATTGGCCCAAAGCAAGATGGGACATTGAGAATTTTGTAGAAAGGTGTAGCATAGCACATGAGGGAACACCCACACGTGGGAACATTGATCAGGACCTGGACACGCCACGGGGCAAAATTAGGCCTGATAATAAAAAGAAAAATAGATTTGATAAAGTGGACCAAATGGAATGGGAAGCCCCTTTTCACGGACAAGCTTCACTTAACTGTTTTACAATGGCCACTATGCGGAGAGTGCAAAAAGATGTCTTACCCCAGGATAAGCCGAAAATCCCTCAATCGGACTTAAACAAACTGGAGGAAGAGGATGTAGAGAGGAAATCTCTCATCAAGAATTTTAAGTGGGGAGAAAGCCCCAAAAGAAAAATTGGTAGCGGTCGTTTTATGCATGATAATTCTGGGAAGAAAAATCATCACTATAGAGCTTCGAGTGGAAGAGACCATACCGGTGCATGGACAAATAGGTCCACAAAATTAAAGGTCCATATGTAGCTTTGTTAAGAACGTGGACTGATGAAAAGGCAGAGGAAAACATTACATCTTCATACCAATATGTGAATGAGCTGACCACTCGTTTAAAAACTGGCTGGAAACTTGCCAATGAAAATTTGAAACAAGCCAGGAAGAAACATGCTGCCTATTATAACAGGAAGGCGAAAGACAGAGATTTGGCTGTGGGAGAGAAGGTACTGCTTCTTCTCCCCGGGAGTCAGAATAAGTTACAGATTGGATGGCAAGGTCCATATACAGTTTTAGAGAAGGTGTCTAGAACAAATTATAAGATAGATAAGAAGGGGAAAGAAAAAATCTATCATGTGAATCTCCTGAAGAAATATTTGGAAAGAGAACATCAGGAAGAGACACACTTGTTGACCTTGTCCATCGCCATGGAGATGAAAAAGGAACCACTTTCATCATTTGAATATCCATTACACCCCTGTGAGACAGCAGCACAGGTGAAAATCAGTACACATTTAACGAAAACTCAGAAAGAGAGAGTGCAACAGGTTCTAAATAATCATGCAGAGGTGTTAACAGACCGACCAGGGCATACAAACCTATTGGAATATGATATGAAACTGATAGACCCCACACCTGTCTGTATGAAACCATATTCGATTCCGTTTGCTAAGGAGAAAGCTTTGAAGGAAGAGATAGACTATCTATTGAAGGAAGGAATTATTTCACAGTGAATCCTCATATAGTTTTCCGGTGTTGTACTCTTAAGGAAGCCCTCTGGAGAACATAGACTCTGTATAGATTACAGGAGACTGAATGCTATTACAGAAGGACAGGTGGATCCATTGCCGGATACAAATCAGCTGTTTGCCAGACTAAATAAAGCTAAATATTTCTCAAAAGTGGATCTGAGTAAAGGATACTATCAGATTCCAGTAAAGCCTGAGGTTAGACCATACCTAGCTTTTAGTACCTCAGAAGGACACTATGAGTTTAATAGATTGCCATTTGGATTGAAGAATGCGCCTAGTGTCTTCTCTAGAATGATGAGAAAATTATTGGACCCTCTGAATAATCCATGTATAACAAATTTCATGGATGATATCCTTATAGCAACAGAAACATTTGAGGAACACATTGACTCTCTGAAGATGCTGTTTGATCGACTTAGGGAAGCAAATTTAACAGCCCGACCAACCAAATGTTGCGTTGGATGTAAAGAATTGGAATTTTTGGGACACACAGTTTATCAGGGAAACATGACCCCTGACCCAAAGAATTTAGAGAAACTAAAGAAAGCCCCGAGACCACAAACCAAGAAGGACGTGAGATCCTTTGTCTCATTATGTGGTTTCTACCAGAAGTATATCAAAAACTTTAATTCCATATGTGCTCCGTTAACTGATTTGACACGTAAAGGACATCCAGATCGCATTACATGGACACCACAATGTGAAATGGCTTACCAAGAACTGAAGGAAAAGCTCACAAGTAAACCTATTTTGAAATTACCTGACTTAAGTCAAGAATTCATAGTAAGGACGGATGCCAGTAATATTGGGTTAGGTGCAACTCTACTACAGAAATCAGATGCATTGGATGGGGAATTAAGCCCAGTGGCATATGCTAGCAGAAAATTGAATAAAGCTGAAATCAACTACTCAACTAGCGAAAAAGAATGTCTTGCAGTAATATGGGCAATAAAGACATTCAATATTTATCTGTATGGGAAGGCATTTAAGTTGCAAACGGATCACAAACCTTTATCGTTTCTAGCCCAGGCTAGGCATGAGAACTCTAGGTTACTCCGATGGTCCTTGCTTTTGGCTCCCTATAATTTTAGCATTGAGTATATATCTGGGAAAACAAATTTGGGAGCGGATTTTTTAAGCCGCCATCCGTGTGATGAGAATCACCGTAAACCCCAGAAATAATAATAAATTTCTCTATGTGTATATAGAATAAAGGACTGACATATAATATCTGTTTTAAGAGGGGAGATGTCGTGAATTATTCTAATCCCCATATATAAATTAAAACGTAAATGCAAAGCCTAACAAATAAATTTAATAAAAGGAAAGAAGAATGGTAAAGAACAGTGCTGTCACAATGACTGTACTCGAAATCCCCTTGTTTTCTACTTCGTCTGCAAATTGTAACGCTTTCACGTTGATAGTAAAAGCCTACTGTATTATTACCCGCTTTCTTCAATGAAACGTGTACTGTATTTCTTGGAAAAACCTTGAGATACGCAAGCTGATCAATGACCTAAATTTAATATTTCATTCATTCCATTTTATACACGGCGTAACTAAAAGACAGATGGACTAAAGGATAGAGAGAAGGGAGAGGCAGAAAGCAGGGACACCTGCAACACTAAACACGCGTCGCGCGATACACAATTGCTGCCATCACGCGTGTAAGGCCACATGCACTAACTTTATTTCAAATCGACAGTGATAAAATTCATTACCCATACCAGAGTTAGGTTTTAAAATCCTGAAAAACGCTTATTGGGAATTATGACATTATACCGGTTTACGTTTGAAAACATGACAGTACCCAGACACCACATGGGGATTGAAGTGAACAGGAGGTGGTAGAAAATGCACATTTTGAACGCAGCCACCTAGCTCCCTTAGATTGAGATATTTGGGTTCCTTAGGGTTTGCTGACAAAGAATATGTAAAACGTTACGCAAATAGTCTAGGAATTACCAAGTTATGGCCAAAATAAAATAGTGGGGGTGCCTGACAGCATGAAATCATTTCTGCTCATAAAATTTTTTTTATAACGTGTTTGAAAAAAAACATTACGTTACGGAAATAGCCTACCATGTTAACTCCTATTTGATTGGAGCGCAACAAATGAAAGACTAAACACGATTGGTCGGACTATAAATACTATCTTGTGTTGTCAGGGGAAACGTGAGAAAGGAGTACTTTTTTGAAAAGATGTGTAGACGTGGTTTGATTGGGTAGAGCTGCGAATATACTCAATTCAGAGCGTCTGTTCATTGCCACATCTTGTAATAAACCTACTAAGAAACAGTACGTTGAGCACCAGTGTATATTTTTTATAAAATAAAGCCTGGGACATCGGCAGATCGGAGTTGTGCTATATTCATTGCCAGTCAACGAAACTGTTTATTATTATTTCCATGAATTGTGGTAAGCTTGAAATATTCAATATCTTTTAATGAAAATTGAATGTAAATTGATAATTTATGTCTGTATATATGTGTGGTTCAGTAGCGAACATGATGTAAAGCCTATAGTGCTCCAGCCTGAACAGAAGGTGTCGGAGGAAAGTAAAACTGCATGGAATGGCCAAACAGTACACTGACACCTAGATTATTAACTAGAAAGAAATAATGCTGGAATTGCAGAGGCGTAGTAACCATTAGGGAGGGAAATACTGGTATAAAGTATTTCAGATGAAGCTGACAGTTGGCCTAACGCTCTGAACTCAATGTTTGTGATGTATTGTGCTCAGTGTAGAAATGGAGTATAAATTAGTTCTGACGTAGAAGGTACAACCTTCTTGTTTCAGGGACCGTAGTCTTAAAGTTATTGAGCAGCACCTGGTCAGAGCTTTGCTGAAGCCAGAGGTGGACAGCATACTCCTTGGTCCATATAGCAACCAGTGGGGTGGCTCCAGAACTCATTACAGTAATCAAGCAGAGGAGTCTTTTACTGCAGTCATCACGCAAGATAAGAGAGTGTAGCCATGGAGCTCAACATTATGTACCCCCATCTTAAAATGACATTATAAACTAAAATTAAGAGGGGAATTTAATTGTTTTAATACCAGGAACTGAGAACATCTCCAATACTAGTTCCAATAGAAACAAACTATTGAAGTCATGATGACAAATACCAACAGAGCTTGAACAAAACAAAACCAGTATTACCTCATATTACCACTACACAACTGACACACATAGGATACCATTAATAATATATGTCACTATAAGAATCATATTAATAAATTCTGTACATATAACTTGTAATTAAAATTGATTGTGATTCCTGGTTCCCTTTGTATTTGAATCAGGACACATATACATTCATGACAGCACTGAATACATATTGTTATTTGAAAAGTTATCAGTGACTCCTTTAAGATATCCTCTTAGAGTGTTTTATGTATGTGAGTGTCACAGTGTTGTCAAGTGTGGTGGAATAAATTAAATTGTTTATCTGTCTGTTGTTGTTATGACTTACACTTCATCATACACATACCCTAGACATATAACGTAGTCATCACACTATTCCAGAATAATTCTGACTGAGGTATACATATGTGGCAGTAAGTAAGGTTATCTATAATACACTACTCTTATTAGATATAGATACCTTCACAGCTGATCTCAGTCAATACACTAAGTCCCCTATAAATATTTATAACATCCCACTTTACCACAATTACCAGCTATCTAAGTGAGACCAATTCATCACTTTCCGCTTACGTACTGGTCACAATAGGTTGAGGTACCATCTATATCACAATTACAGGATTGGTCCAACAGATCTCTGCTCCTGTGGCATCAGCCCCATGACAGCCGAACATCTGCTCCAGTCTTGCCCAACTTACAGCAGTGAACGGAATGGCATATGGCAACAACTCACTTCTCTCAACGAAAAACCGTTTGGAGATGTCAGGAACCTTGATCTGACTACCGCCATTATTAGAGTCATTAATGTAGAAGTCTTGATGGCGAATGAAGAAGAAAAAGAATGAATTGCTCTCCGTTAATTCCACAGCACAGGTAGGGGTCTGAACCCTAGGATTTACAAGTATATTCATCATTATCATCACCATTTACCTCTTCGCTATTTATGGAGCATGTATTCACTATCAAAGCTAGCCCAGTCGCAAGAAGCACGCACCAGGCACTTACATGCTGTTGCATCAGAGGTTTCTGCGTCAGTTTATTTTACAAGATAAGGTTGCCAGCCTCATACACGACCTCATAGTAGTTGCCTAGTACGACATGCATGCGGAAGCAGTAGTCCGATTCGTTCTTTGTCTCAACAGTGGCCCCCGTGAATTACAATTGGGCTACAAATAAATTGCTTACGATTTAAAATATTTCTTAGTTTGAAGTTTCTCCTTCTTGTTACATTAACTAATACTATTTTATATCATACATTTCAGACACTCGGCTATCAGGATCAACCTGTACATTACTTGGTGCCACTCCCTGCAGGAACAAAATCAAAAGAAGCGATTGAACATGGACAGGAATACAAGCCTAGAGGGAGGCGACACTAAAACTCTAAATCAGACATCATCACATGAAGATGTCACAGTTAAAATGATCATTACTGTAGAAGAGTTTACAACCATTGCTAAGTACACCGATTTGGTCATTTTACCCACCATAGGCATTGTGGGCTTGCTAGGAAATGCTCTGAGCGGATTGATCGTCATAAAGAATGGACTAGATAAGCCATCAAACATCCTTCTGCTTGGTCTAGCCGTGTCGGATTTTTTTCTCATGTTAAATTCCATTAACATTCCATATTTGTTGATGTATGCTTCTCCAGCACCGATTTACTGGATGATGGACTTGAACTCAGTCATTATTTGTTACGGTGGGGCGATGGTAATAAACTTCATTACCGTACTTGCCTCTGGAATGACAGTAACTTTAACAGTGTTCATCACACTAGAACGTATTGTTGCTGTCTTTTTTCCCTTACGATTTCCTCGACTGATCACGCCTTTTAGGGCTAAGGTTGCGGTAATCTTGTCTTTTGTACTACAGATACCCATCGCAGTTATTTCACAATTCAGGCTTCGCTTATTCGTATTCTACTATGAGGTGGTAAATCAACGGATATGCTACGCAACTCTGCAGAAGAGCTGGATAGGCAGTAGAATGGAGTTATTTTATAACGTAATTTCTTGGTACATATTACCCATCATTCCTACCATGGTGGTCACTGTTGGCTGTATTCTGATTGGTGGAAAAATAAGTGTTGCTATGCGACGTCAGAAAACGATGACGTCTAACGTAAGAAACAGAAGTTCATCTGCGAGAACAAGAACTCTATTTATGGTGTGTTTCTTCTTCTCAGTAACGCATATCAGTTACTTTTTTCTGTACCTTCCACAGCTGAGCAGTTATTACATATCCGGAGAGTGGTTTTACGTTGATCGACTGTATGCAATGTTTGTTATTTTCTCATGTTGTGTAACAGTGCTTCTAACTTCTTTATCTACGTGATATTCAATCCAAAATTTAGAAAACTGATTGTAAAATCCTTGTTTAATTTTGGAATCATAAAGGAAAATAAGTGTTTCAAAAAAACTGTGGGTTACAGAAACGTATTTGATTAAACGAAATTCTGAAAGCTAGGAAATCATTAAAACAATCTTACGGTAATAAGAACACAAGAACTTACTTACTTAGTCGTTTGTCTTCTATCCTGGGACATACATGTTTTTCACAAAGAAAGAAAGATAGATAGATAGATAGATAGATAGATAGATAGATAGATAGATAGATAGATAGATAGATAGATAGATAGATAGATAGATAGATAGATAGATAGATAGACAGATAAACAGATAGACAGATAGATAGATAGATAGACAGACAGACAGACACAGACAGACAGGCAGGTAGGCAGGCAGACAGACAGACAGATAGATAGATATATTGTTCAAAAAAAGAAACGCATAGCTACTGAAAGCACACACATAGCCATAATTTTGACATTCAATAACTTTTTTAATTTAATGAGATAATTGTTCAAATTGCACACAAGAATACCTTAGGGTTCAACCAATCAATTGACAGTTGTTTTGCATCTGGGTCACGAGAGTTTTTTGGCGTACGGACTTTCCCGTTAGTATGGTGTGTGGCCTTCTCTTGCATCGATCAGCGACTGGCATCTCCTGGGCATGGATGCGATCAGACGTCTGATGTGGGCCTGTGGGATGGCTGCCCACTCTTCCTAGAGTGCCTGGAACAGATCACGACGATTGGCTGGAGCAACGTCTCGGCGACAAACACGTCTATGCAGCTCATCCCACAGGTGCTCAATCGGACTCATGTCTGGAGACAGGGATGGCCAGGGAAGGGTGAGAATGTTGTTGGCAGTCAGGAACTGCGTGGTCAACCGTGCACAATGGGGTCTGGCGTTGTCCTGTTGAAACACAGACCTTTGGGCAGCCAAAAGTGGAAGGACATGGGGTCGAAGAATTTCATTGACGTATCGTTGCGCATTCAAGCCTCCTTCAATGTGCAACAATTGACTCCTTCCGTTGTAACTGATCATTCCCCACACCATTGCACCTCCACCACCGTGCGGCGGAGCTTCATCAACGCAATTTTGGGGAAAACGTTCATTTCGCCTACGGTAGACCCTACGCCGTCTATCATGACGCTGCAACAAAAAGAAAGATTCGTCACTAAACCAGACACTTATCCATTGATTGTCAGCTACCCAGGGACGATGCTGGTTGGCCCAAAGAAGAAGATTTTGGCGATGGCGGTGCGTAAGGACAGGTCCTCGGTGAGGTCGTTGTGCCCAAAGTCCAGCGTCATGCAGTCTATCCCAGACAGTTTGATCAGACACATGACGTCCTGCAGGCAATGACTGGGCAGTTGAGGAAACTGTTGTAAACCTGTCTCTGAGGTGACGAAGCCGAATAAAGCGATCCTCCGCTGCTGTTGTCACTCTTGGTCGTCCACTGCGATGCCGGTCTTCAACTGAGCCAGTGGCTTGGAATCGGTGCCAAAGTCGACTGATGGTACTCTGATGCACGTTTAGATGCCTGCCAACCTGACTTTGACTTTCGCCTGCATGCAGTCGGCCAATAGCAATGTTCCTTAAATTTATCGATAGAAACGCCATAAATGTCAGCTTGAAAATGAACTGAATTTTTTTGTGTAGCGTTATCCTTTTATAGGGTTTCAGTTGCGTAGTCAATGAATAGTGTTCTCCCCAAATTTTGTTGCTTTCACGTGCGCGCAACATGAGCTGTGGTCAAAAATTGCGTCATAAACACTATTGACCACTGCGTTGTAACGATTACAAAAACGAACGCAATTCAGGTCAACACGTGCATTTGACACTGTAAAGAACATTTGAGGCTGGTTTTTATATACCCTAGCACCAAATTTTACTTACAAAATCATAAAAACGCGCCCTCGGATAGCTATGCGTTTCTTTTTTTGAACAGTATAGATTGAGAGCGATATGCTATCATTTCGGCTATCTTTCTCTTGGCCTTGTTCCAATCTAGTCCTCAGTCCTTCAGTACATGGCGTGGATATTTAAATGTGAAGGTGGAAGGCACAGGCTCCCAGTTTGAGTGTAACAATTGAAGTGAGATGCAAAATTAGATTATGATAGACAGAATCTATGATAGTGCTTCTCTTTATGCGTGACGCTCACCAACCAAGATAACATGGTACTAAGAGACCTCAATATTTATTTCCACTTCCGCTCTAGTTTTTTTTCAGTGAAGGCACGCCTTCTCTCTATGTCTTGGTTATACAGATACAGAGAGGAAACAGAAATACTTGGGATTTGTCTCGATTTATTAAATATCTAAATCGTACAACTCAAAAGATAAATAACCAATGCAAAAATAAAAATATATATCGAGGAATCAAAACTGCATGTAAACAATCCAATTAAAAGGAGAATATTTGCTTGACTAATGTGTATGCCATCACATATAGAATTAAAAATAATGTGATTGAGAAAAAAAAAAGAACAACAAGAAACAAACAGTGTTAAAAAAGAAAGTGTAAGAAGGAATATGAAAACACGCAACTACACAGTCACAACACTGGACATAACCAACACTTCCACATGAGGGACAAAGACATTCAGTCTGTCGGTTGACGTAGGCTGGCCTGGGAAGCCGCGCAGGTTTAAATCCTTCGACGGTTACACACAAAGTCAAATCCAGAGCTACTCCGCTGTGACTACTATCTGCTGTCCTGAGAATATGACAAGCATTAACTTCTGTCTCTGATCGTTAAGTATCCGTACTGTGTTGTCTGACGAGGGGGCCAGAAAGAATTCTAAGTATTTCCATTTATAGCAAGTATCTCATGGGCTTGTTAAAAGAGGCAGATTAGAACTGTGCTCTATTTTTTTTTTTTTGGTTCTAGCCGGATGTTGACTGAGAACTCACATAGGCGATTGCCATTAATTACCTGAGCATATATCCAGCAAACTGAAAGAATAAACGAAGCGAGCACAGTTGGAGAAAAACATTGTCAGGTTTCTTAGAGGCAGGTTGGGTACTGCTAATTTGAGGCTCCTGTTTCCGTATAAATAAAAAGGCGATGCATCGCTATTTGTTTGACTTACAGGGCGGACCCGGGTGTCGTCTGAAAATAGACACATGCACAAACACCTGATTAACCCTTCAGCAAGTTATAACCATTAGTATTTACATACATGCGTACAGCTTACTACTTCCATTTGTTTACATCGTACCACAATATGCTTGTATACTCACTTTCATGCCTGCAATTGTGTCAACACGAGGCTTTGCGTAACATTTTTCTCGGTGACCGAACAGGTAGACCGTGATAGGCTCCTTTCGCCCGCAGAATGGTAGGGTTGTTTACAAAATAAAACTACATACGGTACGTGTTTTACGTCAGTCTCTCTCTCATTCATAAATACATTATACATATATATGTACATTCATATATTCAGGCTGCATCCAGAAATAAAAATGATACAGTATAAGTGAAAAGGGTCGGTCTCTCCAAGCATTTACCAAAAATTACATTGACGAAAAAAATCATTCACTTTACACGGTCATTGAAATGGGGTTTTCTCTGTTTGCGTCCATTACCAAAACATCTCACCTTCACTTTACACACATCTCTGATATGCCCAACCGTATAACGTGTTTATGACTTAACTAAAATACCTTTATGAGATTGTTACTTCTCAGAATACCTACAACTTTCGTGTAAATTGCTTAGCGAAAGAATCACTTCACTTATTAATATATTGATAAAATCGCTGTAGCTTTGGTTACAAAAATATGTCAATGTTAACCCAAATTACAACTAATAATAAACCAAGTATTGCTTACCCAAACAAACTTTGAAATCCGCTGGAAATTATCTCTTCTAGAAGGTGTCAGAGAATTTAATGCGACTGTATAACTTATAAGGAAGGAATCCACTTCACGTGACTGGGTTGTCGCTGTTGTAAGTAAGGATGAATTTAAAAGTACCCCCTTATGTACACAAAAAAAGACCTAAATTATGCTTCTGAAATCATGCAGGTGCCTGGGATGAGCGGTAAACTATTCCGCTGGCAAAGGCACTGCTCGTTCCCCTCGTCCCCTTTGCGACGGGATAAAAGGCGCATAGTCTCTCCTTTGACAGTGTCACGATTTGCCCCTCCATGCTTTGCAGTAGTGGTCCAACAGTTACCAAAACTCAAGAGTATCTAATATGGGTCTTCAAAGGTGTCTACTTTCGCACAAGATTACTCTCGGGAGAGTTGTAGATAGAAAAATAATGATGCTTCTATCTCAAGGGAGTATCCATAAGACATTTCAGTAGTCAAAAACAATGCTGCGTTGGGCAGGGCAATTGTTAACTTACATCTGATCCGCCGCCTTTTATAAAGAATTAAGCAATTTTTAATTTCAGCTCGATCAAGCCCCCTCCCTGGTGTACTCAGTGGAATTCTTATTATACAGGTATAGCTCTGTTTAGAGTGTATTTAGTAAATTGACTGAGACAAACATGTAGTACATTCAAAATGACTAAATCGACCTTAAATTTTTGTATTTACAAATAAAAAATTTAATAATCGACTAAGTTTTAACACTTTAAAAAAATTGAATAATCTTTAACAGAAAATACTCATCATCGTGTGATGGTAGGGTGTTTTATGTAAGAAGTCACTTGGCAGCTTTTAGGTTTGACTTAGCTGCAAATGGTAGTTTCTTCTCCCGCTGGGTTTTTGGGTTCTGTGCAGATAGGTCACTGGAGTTCTCTCGTCTCTGGTCAAGATTAAAGGCGCAGCACGTTCCAAGTAAGATCAGGGAGTAACTGCAAAGCTGGTCCCGCGTCTCTAAGACCCTCTGATGATGGTGTCTAGCTCGACGTCAGGTCACTTCTACCCTCACTTTATTCCAGAGAATAGTACACTCAGCTGGTACCACCAACAACTATGGTAAAAGAATAGAAACGAAAATACTCTGAGTATTGAGTTTCCCTACACAAAGTTATTGGTCCTCATCTTCCTGTTCCACCATCCCATCTACCTCAGACTATACCCTCGATGAGAATTAACCTTAATCCCTGGAAAGAAAACTGTCTTTACATTTAAAATGAATAGCTTCATAGTATAGCTAGAATATGTTTACATTTACATCTGCACTGGTTCAGAAATGTTCACAATATAGAATGAAAATGTTTTCCTTTACATCTGCACAGGTTGAAAAGCATGAAAACTGTCATTAATTTTAAAGTAAATATGTTTACATAGACATTTACACTGGTTTGAAAATGTAAATATTATAACTAGAATGTACATCATTTCTTTCATCATTCCTTCGCTGCTCCAAATAGAACTTGAGACTACCTATGCTTTTTAGTTCTCTTTAAGAAACTAGCAATAAAACAAGAACACTCCTTGCAGCGGTAGTTCATGAAATCATCATTCTATACGCCGAGGTTGTGCCACAGGGTTATCCCGAAGGGTAACCAAAGAGAGTTATCTGTGTGGTGCCGGCTTTGTCAATGGCTCAGTTTTGCCTGGCAACCTGTTAGAAATAGGCAGCAGGAGTGAAGAAGGCGAATGTAAGACTCTGGGATAAGTTCCCTGCAGATAGTCCCAGTGATTCTGAATCTCGTGACACTGTAACTCCTACAACTCTATCCCCCTCTCTATATTATAATGCTAACGAGCCCCCCCTCCCCTATTACACTGAGTGAACAGAAGAGGAAGAAAGGAAGAAATGTATGTCTCTTTCGCACACTTTCTTTCCTTCTCTATATAGGTAATTAACGTGTGTTGGTAAAGCAAACACAACTACAACATTTATTGAATTACTGAAATATAACAACATTCAATTACACTAATACAAATGCAACTAGGAAGGACATTAACTATCCCTGTGAAGAAAGATATTAGTTAATGCAAATTACACAAATGAATATTAAGATTATACTCGGCGATGATGATGATGGATGTAAGTGAGTCCTAACTACTAACAAAAGGATATCTTGTTTCGGGTCTCTGACTGACTGTCAATATAACTCTGGGTATTTGTATACACTGGACACATCTTTGTCTGCATTCAATAATACTGGACGGTCCACTTTATTTCGTCAGGTGTCGATGGCCTGTTCTTTTGTTCTTCGCAAAGCGAGTGTTGACATTGCCACGCGCGTCTGAGGTGGCTTGTTCCTAGGTTGTGTTGAAGCAATGTTATGCGGTGGGGACTTCGTCTGATATGCAGATGTCCCTGTGTGGTGAAGATCGTTTTCTCAGGTGGTGATGATGGTGAAATATGGTGTATAGTTGAATTTGTTTGCGCATCAGTTTTACGGGGAGAATCTGTCCATTACTGCAGGTAATGTAGGATCTCGATAAATTTTGTAGGCACTGGGTTTACCAGATCGTCCGTCTGCTCTTGCCACTTCTGATCAAGATTTCTCAAAGGCACTTGTTGTAACAATCGTCCGTTTGCTCCTGCAACTTCTGATCATTAAATTCACGTGGACAGCTCTTAGTAATGCAGGAATCCTTCTGGGTTTTTTCCCGCTTACTTCTCTGTGTGGGTGGTCGATGACAGAAAGCTCCTTCACCGCCTGGCACATTCCTTTCTAACCTCCGTGGAGTATGGGTAGGTTTGGTGCCGTTAATTATCTGTGAGATGCGTGTCGTCGCAGTATCTCGGGTCGGCCCTACTCTTTTAGCTTGTACCGTAATTAACGCCAACAAAGTAGTAGACGAAGGCTGAGTTATCTCAAATGGTCCCTGTCTCTACCACTGCGATGGATAAAATAACGAACCCTTATAAGTACCCCGTAATCTATGTTACGCCTGTAGTGTGTTCTTGTATGTGAAATCTTATCACTATAATGAATGACTGCGTGGTGTTTACTGCATGGTTAACAGGTAATGTAAGAGGCAAAATAAAAGTGTCTTGTATTTACTTCGTTATAGTTACTGGAAACTGTGCAATCTTATAAATATAATAAATCTCTGCATGGTATTTATTGCAACCTGTACTTATGAGTATGAAATATAATATTATAATAAAACGTGACGGGTATTTACATTGTTATATTTATGGAAAATATGTATATATTATCTGACTGAAGTTAAGATATAATAATAAGGTACAAACTATATTACACTAACCTTGGTGTCCATATAAAGAATTCACTGACACATGTCCTGAAATCTAGACCCCAAGTATGTTGGCGGAATGCTGGCTCTTGCAATACTGAGCGATCAATTTATTTGGGTTATATAGTGTTCCCATGGCCCCTGGCTCTTTTCTCGTGTCTGCTTCTGATATCGTGGGAAGTTCCATTACTCATTATTCTCGGCAGACAATAGTCCCCTTTTTATTGTGTAAAGTTTTTGCAATGTTCGCTTTCTTGTTTTTCCTCTCCCAGACAATCTGTCTGTGTTCGTCTTTAATAGTCTTTCTCTAATGCCGTATTCTTTACTCCTTTATGTTGATATTCTCTCAGACTCTGGGTCTCCGTTACTTCAATATTTTCCGTGAAGTCCGACTGACCACCTTTATGTTCTGTTACAAGCCGAAATAATATTTGTAGATTACTGGCCTTGGGTAAACACACCCGAGACTTAGTGTCGATTACCTCGATAGTCTGTTGACCTAATGTCTCCTTGTTGTGAAAACATTCTATGCGACATTTGTGGCTTTCTACAGGGATTACTCAGAGCGCTGTCTATTGTTATGTAAACATTCCCCGTAAAATTGGTGAGTTTCCCATGACTGTTGACCAACGATGTCTGGTGCAGAAAATGGGTATAGAAATTCGAAATACAAACTCATTCGCTCCTCGTGACATATCTCCCCCCCCCCCCCCCACAAGCTCGAACATGGGAGGACTATTGCGAATTAGGGGGTATTTCACTTTCCCTATTGCCACCTATTGGTATCTTCTCACTATCTCTTTCCTCCTCCTCTTCCTGGTTCACCCCTCGTTCTCCTCACCTTCTTCCTTATTTATTCCATCTGAGGTGGAGGTCGGGTGGCGGCTTAGGCAGTCCGCTTTCACGTTTTCTTTCCCTGGGATATAATCGATGTGAAAGGTGTAGGGCTGTAAGACCAGCGACCACCTCATAAGTCTGGAGTTTAAGTTTTTCGAGGCAGCCAAAAACGTTAAAGGCTGGTGGTCGCATTGTAGGTTGAATTTCCTGCCATATAAGTAGGGTTGAAATTTCCTCACGGCCCATACTAACGCCAGACACTCTTTCTCAATTGTCGAGTAATTTTTCTCCGCTTTATTCAGTTTTCTGCTGGCGTAGGCGATTGGGAAGAGCGAGGCGTCCGTCTCGCTGTGCGCTTGTAGTAGCGTCGTTCCTAGACCGACATTACTCGCATCCGTTCTCAAGGTGAACTCTTTCGTAGTGTCTGGTAACTGTAAGGGTTTCGCCGTGAGTTTTTCCTTTAACATGGTGTAGGCCTGCTCACATTCAGCATTCCATCTTACTTTCTCTGGGTTCCCTTTCTTCGTTAGTTCTGTCAATGGTGTGCAAATGCTGTTAAAATCTTTGATGTATCTTTGATAGAACCCACAAAGAGATACAAAAGATCTTACGTCCTTTTTCGTGGACGGTCTGGGTGTCCTTTTCATTTTCTCTATGTTCTTGTCTTCAGGTACCATTGTTCCCTGCCCTATAGTATGCCCCAAAAAATCCAGTTCTGAATATGCTAACTGGCACTTAGTGGGCCGCGCAGTTAAGCCGGCTTCCTTCAGTCTCCCCAACAGCTGGGCTAGGGCCTGTACATGTTCCTCAAATGTTTCCGTGGCAATCAAAATATCATCCATGAAATTCTGTATTGCGTCATTCCCCAGAGGATCTAGTAGTTTCCTCATCATTTTAGTAAAAATTCCCGGGGCATTGCTCAACCCAAAAGGTAAAACGTTGAATTCGAAATGGCCTTCCGGCGTGCTGAAGGCCAAGAGAGGTCTGACGCCAACTTTAACTGGTATCTGGTAATACCCTTTGCTGAGGTCTATCTTGGAAAAGTAGCATGCCCGGCTCAGCTTTGCAAACAACTGGTTGGTATCGGGTAGTGGCTCTGGGTTAAATTGCGTAACCGCGTTTAGTCTCCGATAATCAATACACAAGCGATGTTCACCGCTAGGTTTCCTCAATAAAACCACACTGGCATTGTATGGGGATTCTGACCTGGAGATAATTCCTTCTTTCAACAAATAGTCGATCTCTTGTTTCAATGCAGTGGTCTTCGCGTATGGTAAGGGATAATTCTTCGCCCGGATTGGGTTGAGATCCGTCAGGCTCATGTCAAACTCGTCCAAAGATGTTCGGCCCGGTTTATCAGTGAGGGTTTCCTGGTGGCGAGCCAAAAGCTGTCGGATCTGCTCCTGTTGAAGTTCTGCGAGGGAGGGATTTATCTGAGCATTTGAGTATGACTCTCTCGGCTCGATAGGGTATTCCACTGACGACAGGGGTTCGTGAGGCATTTTGGGTGGCTACTGCTAGCGCCATTGGGTGCGCAGATTCGCTAGGGGGCCTTTCCAAGTATTTCTTCAGTAAATTGATGTGATACAATTTCTGCTTTTTCTCCACTTGTATCTTGTAATTGGTTCGGGAGACCTTCTCGACCACTGTGTATGGCCCTCGCCATCCAATCTGTAATTTGTTCTTTAAACTGGGAAGTAGGAGCAATACCTTCTCGCCCACTACCAGTTCCCGATCCTTAGCCCTCTTGTTATATTGCCGGGCGTGCTTCCTCCTGGCTTCATTCAGGTTTGTGGTCGCCAATTCCCATCCCGTTTTCAGTCGCTGCTTGAGCTCGGTAACGTACTGGAACGCTGTGGTGACCGTTTCATCTGCTTCCTTGTCCGTCCAAGTCCTCAGTAAAGCTTCTAATGGCCCTTTTATTGACCTACCAAATAGTAGGGTGACTGGGGGAAATCCGGTAGACGAGTGCGGTACCTCTCTGTATGCGAACAGTGCAGCTGGTAAGTACGTGTCCCACGTCTCTGGTTTTTCCTGCGCCAATTTTCGGATCATATTGGTGAGGGTCCCGTTAAATCTGTCTACACTGCCGTTGGACTGTGGGTGATATGGTGATGAAAATACGTGTTTGGTTCTGAATATCTTGAGCACCTCCTCCGTCAACTTTCCCCGGAATTGTGACCCCTTGTCCGTGAGGATTTGGTTAGGAAATCCCACTCGAGTGAAGATTTGCAGCAGGGCCTCTGCTACATGTACTGAGTCACAAACGGGTAGGGCTATAGCTTCCCCCCATATGGAGCATAAATCCACTAAGGTAAGAATGTGTGTATTCCGCTTCTTCGTCTTCAGCAGTGGTCCAATTATGTCAACCGCAACTCTCTCGAATGGGACCCCAAAAATTGGCATCTCACCCAGGAGGGCTGGTGCTGTCCAATGTTTAGGCGCCACGCGTTGAAATTCGGGGCATGACCGCACAAATCGATCAATGTCGCCTGTAATGCCGGGCCAGTGGTAATGGCTGGATATCCTTTGGGCTGTGGCTCCAATCCCCATGTGGCCGCTAAACGTAATCGAATGTCCCATCTCTAATATTTGGGTTCGGTATGGAGTGGGTACTACCAGCTGAGTATGTTCCTGCCGGTGCTTCCCTGCTTTCCGGAACAGTAGGCCTTGCTTGCAATAAAAGTCTCCTGGCTTTGGTGGGCTATTTCCTTTCAGTACCTTCGGAAAGCAAGGTTCTAACGATTTGTCGACCCTTTGAGCTTGCTTCAGTTCTTCTGGGAGCGAAGTAGGCGTGTTCTGCGCACTCTCCTCTTTCTTTGCTTGGCCTCGTGTTTGCACTGCTGCTACAACTTTCGGCTTAGGAGGATTCCCTAAAAATACATATTTGCAGCCAAGAATGACATCATAAATGGGATCTTCGAGAACGGCCGATCTTATTTCTCCCGATACAAATCTTGATTCTATCTGAATTCGCGCGATGGGCACCGTTAAAGGGGGGTTGCTTTTGACTGGCCCCTGGATCTCTATCGTTTCGTCGGTCAAGTGTTCTGGCTTGACCAGCCTCGCGCTGATGACCGAATCAAACTCAAAGCCCGTATCATATAAACAGTTCACTCTTTCTCCGTTTACGACCACTTCGTCTACCACCGCCGGATGTGATTTTTCCCCCTCTTCTTTCTGGGACTCTTTGTCCTTCATTGTTCGGGTTTCTATACACGCCGCGCGATGCTGAGGGGGGCGGTTTCTGCACTCGCTGGTGTAGTGATTTTTCATCCGACAATACCGGCACCATTTATCCCCTTGCCTCTAGTTCTGAGAAAAGGAGTTTTGTTGAGTTTCCTGTCTATGGGGATTACGAAGTGAGTTGTCTTTCTTCCCCTGATACCGGTCAACTGGGCCCTTCTCCACTTTATTAAGGAACTCCTTTTCCTTAGGTCTTGGTTGGAAGTCTGGATGTTTCTTGCGGGTGCCTTGTGTTTCCTTCAAAGCATTCTGGAACCGTTCTGCCAAAACTAGAATGTTTTCTAGTTTCTCTGTACCATTTTCTATGAGGAACTGTCTCATCTCTGGGGACATCGAATCTTTGATCTGTTCGATCATGACCAATTCTTTGAGCCCCTCGAAGGTTTGGGTAAATTCTCCTAGTTTCATCCATTTGAGCAGATACCCTTCTAACCTTGCCGCAAATTGCATGTACGTTTCGCCATTTTCGCGCTTAGTTGTTCGGAACTTGTGTTGGAAGGCGCTTGCTTGCAGTTCAAAGCGTACTAAGAGGGATTTTTTCAAGGTTTCATAATCGTCTTGTAAGCCCTCTGGTAATCTGCTAAAGACGTCATATGCTATTCCGCGGAGTCCTTGTGACACTTTGGTATTCCAAAGGTTTTCCTGCAGGCCATAGCTCCTAGCAGTCCGTTCAAACCGGTCTAGAACGTCGGCTATATTGTCATTTCGTTCCGAGAATATTTCCAGCGGAAATTTCATGGCCTGATTATAATGTTGGTGCGAAGACGCTGTACAGTCTGACCTGGGCGAAGCCCCAGCCCCTTCATCTGCGTGCGACTGGGCTCTATGCTCCAACTCTAGTTGTCTCATCCGTAGTTCGTGCTCTCTCTCTTCCTTATTTCTCCTTTCTTCGGCCTCTCTCTCTTCCTTTTTCTCCTCTTTCTCCGCTGCTAACGTCAATCTTCTTTGCTCTACTTCTAATGCTAGTTTCCTCTCTTCAGCTGCCATTTTTCTCTCTTGCTCTTCTTTGTGCGCAGTTAACACTTTTTCCACATATTCCATAAGTTCTCCTTTTTCTAGTTTTAAACTAGTTGCTTCCTGGATAAGCGCAGCGCGAATTTGTGTCAAGTCGGCCATGATCCAGCTAGATTTCAATCTGCCTATCCAGAAACAATAACAAAATGTTTCGTCTCAGTGGCTTAGACGCTATTGTTCACTTGTGAACAAAAGGACTATATAATGTCGGTTCGCTCGTTCGACTTCAACAATGCCTATTGTTAGAGACCCACGTGGTACTACACGTATAATGATGACAACAAATCAATATTGGTAACTAGATGCAGTACTTAAGTGTATATAAAGTAATATGGTATAATATTCTACCATATGTCAATGTCTTATTTAATATAATATGAATGTCTAATCTAATTTAATATAAATATCTAATTATCTAATATTCTAATCTGTATTCTTTCCCCCTACCTAAGTAGAATAAGGAACAGTATAGAAGACAGTGAATAGGTTTATACAAAATTTGCAAAAAAGAATTACTAATGTTTTAGTCTAGGGCAAGTCCCAAGGTATATCCCGGACGAGCCACCATTTATGTCACAGGGTTATCCCGAAGGGTAACTAAAGAGAGTTATCTGTGTGGTGCCGGCTTTGTCAATGGCTCAGATTTGCCTGGCATCCTGTTGGAAATAGACAGCAGGAGTGAAGAAGGTGAATGTAAGACTCTGGGATAAGTTCCCTGCAGATAGTCCCAGTGATTCTGAATCTCGTGACACTGTAACTCCTACAACTCAATACCCCTCTCTATATTATAATGCTAACGAGGCCCCCTCCCCTATTACACTGAGTGAATAGAAGAAGAAGAAAGGAAGAAATGTATGTCTCTTTCGCACACTTTCTTTCCTTCTCTATATAGGTAATTAACGTGTGTTGGTAAAGCAAACACAACTACAACATTTATTGAATTACTGAAATATAACAACATTCAATTACACTAATACAAATGCAACTAGGAATGACATTAACTATCCCTGTGAAGAAAGATATTAGTTAATGCAAATTACACAATTGAACATTAAAACTATCCTCGACGATGATGATGATGATGGATGTAAGTGAGTCCTAAATACTAACAAAAGGATATCTCGTTTCGGGTCTCTGACTGACTGTCAATATAACTCTGGGTACTTGTATACACTAAAAAGTCTTTGTCTGCAATCAATAATACTGGACGGTCCACTTTATTTCGTCAGGTGTCGATGGCCTGTTCTTTTGCTCTTCACAAAGCGAGTGTTGACATTGCCACGCGCAGTCTGGGTGGCTTGTTCTAGGTTATGTTGAAGCGCAACGGTTTTGCTCTGGGGTTTTCGTCGGGTGTGCAGATGTCCCTTTGTGGTGAAGCTAGTTTTCTCAGGTGGTGATGATGGTGAAATATGGTATAAGGTGGAATTTGTTTGCACATTAGTTTTCGGGGAGAATCTGTCCATTACTGCACGTAATATAGGATCTCGATAAAGTTTGTAGGCACTGGGTTTACAAGATCGTCCGTCTGCTCTTGCCACTTCTGATCAAGATTTCTCAAAGGCACTTGTTGTAAAGATCGTCCGTTTTGCTCCTGCAACTTCTGATCATTAAATTCACGTGGACAGCTCTTAGTAATGCAGCAATCCTTCTGGGTTTTTTTTTCTGCTTTTTTCTCTGTGTGGGTGGTCGATGACAGAAAGCTCCTTCACCGCCTGGCAAATTCCTTTCTGACCCCCGTGGAGTATGGGTAGGTTTGGTGCCGTTAATTATCTGTGAGATGCGTGTCGTCGCAGTATCTCGGGTCGGCCCTACTCTTTTAGCTTGTCCCGTAATTAACGCCAACAAAGTAGTAGACGAAGGCTGAGTTATCTCAAATGGTCCCTGTCTCTACCACTGCGATGGATAAAATAACGAACCCTTATAAGTACCCCGTAATCTATGTTACGCCTGTAGTGTGTTCTTGTATGTGAAATCTTATCACTATAATGAATGACTGCGCGGTGTTTACTGCACGGTTAACAGGTAATGTAAGAGGCAAAATAAAAGTGTCTTGTATTTACTTCGTTATAGTTACTGGAAACTGTGCAATCTTATAAATATAATAATTCTCTGCATGGTGTTTATTGCAACCTGTACTTATGAGTATGAAATATAATATTATAATAAAACGTGACGGGTATTTACATTGTTATATTTATGGAAAATATGTATATATTATCTGACTGAAGTTAAGATATAATAATAATGTACAAACTATATTACACTAACCTTGGTGTCCATATAAAGAATTCACTGACACATGTCCTGAAATCTAGACCCCAAGTATGTTGGCGGAATGCTGGCTCTTGCAATACTGAGCGATCAATTTATTTGGGTTATATAGTGTTCCCATGGCCCCTGGCTCTTTTCTCGTGTCTGCTTCTGATATCGTGGGAAGTTCCATTACTCATTATTCCCGGCAGACAACTAGTCCCCCTTTTACTGTGTAAAGTTTTTGCAATGTTCGCTTTCTTGTTTTTCCTCTCCCAGACAATCTGTCTGTGTTCGTCTTTAATAGTCTTTCTCTAATGCCGTATTCTTTACTCCTTTATGTTGATATTCTCTCAGACTCTGGGTCTCCGTTACTTCAATATTTTCCGTGAAGTCCGACTGACCACCTTTATGTTCTGTTACAAGCCGAAATAATATTTGTAGATTACTGGCCTTGGGTAAACACACCCGAGACTTAGTGTCGATTACCTCGATAGTCTGTTGACCTAATGTCTCCTTGTTGTGAAAACATTCTATGCGACATTTGTGGCTTTCTACAGGGATTACTCAGAGCGCTGTCTATTTTTATTTAAACATTCCCCGTAAAATTGGTGGGTTTCCCATGACTGTTGACCAACGATGTCTGGTGCAGACAATGGGTATAGAAATTCGAAATACAAACTCATTCGCTCCTCGTGACAGGTTGCCAGCCTCAAATGACTTGGACAGCCACTAGCAATTTTCACATATGGCTAATGTAGAAGACGTTAAGATGTACGTATGGGGCGTTCTCTAACACTGTCAGAACTATGACTGACATAGCAATATATACGTATTAGTTCACATGTTGGTAATGAAAAATATAGAATATAAAATATACAACTTACGCCAATCTTGGCTCACAGACTGTTTTGCTCAGAGAAATAAAGGCACCGGAATAGGCCTCTTACACGTGTTCTTATGGGTCGCTACTTAATGAATTCCCACTTTGACTCAGTGTTTCAGTTTCCTCATAATCCAGTTTTTCATGTTAAAATAGTAGAGTTTTCTATTGTCAAGATCCTCAAACAAAGTCCGGTCCTGATAATGGAAATCTGATCTTATTCTTCACTCTGGCACGTCTAGTTGTCGTCTTGGCAATCGATTCTCACAGTCTCTTAAAACTGCAAAAATCTCAGGTTATATTGCCTGTCGTCCCCCGCATTTGTTATTTACGATGTTAAGCAGGGCTCCATAATCGCTTCAAACATGCGTGTTTTGTGGGGTAATTTAAAATTATTTCCGCCTGAAATAATGTGCGGGATTCTAAATGTCCCCTTTCCCCATATATGGCAATAAAACATCCGACTGCCTTCTCTGCAATGTTTACAAATGCAACATCTCACTTTTATCTCAAGTAATATGTTCGTAATAAGTCGTACAGGAACGATTATGTCATTCCTGTGGGCTGACAAATAAGTTATCTCACCGTAGGGGCTATGAAACTTTCAGCGTATTACCATCTTGGCGAAGAACACACACTGGACTTATCAGCGATTAAGCAAATGCACTGGGCGATTTTAGTGTTAATCTTTAGTCTGATGTCGGTCACACTCGAGATTAACCAACATGGTTGTCGGTTGCTATTATCTCAGCCGTTCCTTGCAAAGCAGTGTGACAGTGCCATAGTCATCTCGCCTGTTTTTCACCGCCATTTTGTTGTTATGTGGCAGCCATCTTGGTTTACACCTAAAATAGCTACATCGGTATAGCTGCTTACGTATAGCAGCCAATCAGAGAAGAGAAGTGTCCAGGCTAGCGGGTCAGTTGAAAATTCTTTATTCATTCTGGTCGCCGGTCGCCGAGAGAGGACAAGCTATTGAGAAATACTGAAGTCTAGTTTTAATGCAAGAACATGCCTAGGACTTGTAAGTAAATATATTATTCTCTAACATTCTAAAGTCTTGATAGTGTTAGAAAGGATATTAGGTTTACCATCTTTGTGCCGTATTATTTGAAATGAGTATCTATTTAATTCTGTGGTGTTGTATTTCGCGTGCGGTTTGATGTTAGATCTAAATCTATTCGAACATGGCGTGGGTCCATGTTCAGGAAATATAACACGTGGCCGGTACTAGAACTGGCAAATTCAGTTATTACATTTGTGTAGATGAAGTTTAATGGTTAAGTATTTCCATATTGTTTGGGGTTCAGGAAACCCTCTATGATCTTATGTAAATCCGACACGTAGTTGGTTTGAATAATATTTAATTGTGGCGCGATTTAGATTGTTATATTTATTAATTACAGTGCTGATGCTAAAATAGTTTATTTCAGTGTGGCGAGAGCTGCAAGTTAACATGTCACAGCTTACTAGAATAAGTCCTGTGCTTCTTCAGTAATAGTAAGATCGGCTATAGCTAATTGGTGTTAGCTTTCTTAGTTTCATAGTTTTACAGTGTAAAATCTCTATTGGTTATTTGTACCGCTTTATATAGCTTTGCTAAGCCATTATTTCTTTAATAGTATTATAATGTAAGGTTACTATAGAATGTACAACCACGCAGCTTAGCTGGGTGTTAGCGTGGCTGTATGCCGTTCTCGCAAGATGGCGTAACCATAGAGCGCGTGGTATGAATGGGTACCTGTAGCTGATTGATCATGGGTGACTGTGGTGGGCGCATGTTTTCTGAATGGTAAGTGTTATTATTTATGCTTTTGATTTTCACTTAGACATTGTTTTTATATATTGTTTTTCAGAAAGTCTACGAACACTGTCTGGGTGTTCGGTAGTATTAAATGTTGATCTGTATAAGACTTTGTATTGCTTGAATTGTTAAATCTGCTGCTGAGAGGGCTGCAAGCAACCAATAATTGCAACCCCTGTCAAACGATCCTTAATAAATTTTCTTAGTGCATGGGTCTTGGGTGTGAGGTAGCCACATCGACATAAGTTCACCTCAACCACACCTAGCCCCTGTCACAGCAGGGAGAAACGGGCAACCAAACAGACATGACGACTTATCACGCAGAGGAGTGTAAGAATGTTTGAAAATACAAAATATCTGCTACATGGCAGAGAAAGAAAGAGGTGCCGACCATTGAAAAGCACGTAATTACTCGATACAACAATTGAAATGAGCACTGCCGTAGTGGAGAAGGGATCGAACCCTAAAATCCCGTGACAGACAGATTTCGACAGTGTGGCTAGGTATCAAAGGTTACCCCGCTCGATCTGGCGGACAAGAAAAGCGTTCTGCGACTGGCGGTCTTATTTCCTTCGTCGCTTTCAAACGACTAGGGAACCATTAGCCGACCGACGAGATAGAGACCTTTTGTCGGCTAATGTAGAAGACGTTAAGATGTACGTATGGGGCGTTCTCTAACACTGTCAGAACTATGACTGACATGTAAATCAATGCGCTATAAAGCGTGTAAGTATCAAATAAAATAGAGCGTGGCAAAACAGAGTTAAGCAAAACGTGTGACTGACAGGCTGAGTTGGCTGAAATATTCAACACAACTCATTACATTCAGAGATTGTCTAATGCTGTCCTCCCAGCGAACTGTGGGTCGTCCTGGAGGTCTGGATCCCTGGCTCTTAGTTTCCCATATTTGTCGTGGTAGCCGATCTTCTCCCATTCTGCAGACGTGTCAAATCACATTTCGACACTAGAATTACATATAGACAAAATCCTTCATATGTAAATACTTAACACAGACATTTGCTCCTCCAGGTTAGAAGAAAGTAAAACAATTGATGATGAAACACAATTCACACACAGATGAAATATAAAAATATAGTTAATTAAATATGATAGGAACTCCGCCTAGGCCGGTCCCAAACCCGGCTGAAAAATGAGGAGGGCGGCCTGCATGGAGGCCGTAAGGAGGCAAGCCTCTCCGTCATGCAAAGGCACAACAGGCCAATCACCTGTTTGTCTTAAAAACCAGATTACGAGAAACATAAGAGAGAAAACCGGACTGATTCTAAAGGCGACGAACATGGAACGGACTACGGACTACGACTTACGGAACATGGAACACAAGAAGTATAAATGGAAAGGAATGGGAGCTGGTGGAAGAGATGAGGAAAGCCAAATTAGAAATCCTGGCTTTAACAGAAATAAAGAAAAAAGGACAAGGAGTTATGGATCTCGATGGCGACACGCTGCTCTACAGTGGTGTCCCCACATCTGAAAGAGCTAAAGGGGGCGTGGGTTGTATTGTGGCCAAAAACCAAAGGGATAGTATCAAGGGATGGAACTTTGTCTCGGAACGCGCATTATGGTCCTAAAACTAAAAGAAGGAGAAACCATAGTCAACCTTGTCATTGTGTATGGGCCAAATGAAGATGAGCGAGCAAAGGTCAAGGAGGAATTCTTCGAGCTGCTTCAAAGGACAGTGGATGACTGCCTGGATGAAGTAATCCTGCTCGGAGATTTCAATGCCAGAGTTGAAAATGACCATGCTAGATGGGGTGGAGTTATCGGAAGATATGGAGATGATACTCTTAATGACAATGGAAAGCGACTCCTTAGATTCTGCAGTGAGCAGAATCTGATCATTACAAACACAAAGTTCCCCCATAAGCGCATACATGTATACATTAGGTGTGAACCAACGATCATTGAATATACATACCAAGTTTCGTTTGTTTAATTCAAATGTTATCTCAGTGTTAACATACGGCTGTGAGAGTTGGAAAATAACAAAATCATTGGAGAACAAGCTGAATACATTCGAGAACAAATGTCTTAGAAAACTCATGAACATCAGTTGGAAAGAATTCAAGACTAATCGACAAATAAGAGAAGACTCTAGGCAGAAATATGTCTCCGACTATATAAGGAAAAGACGATGGTCATATATCGGTCATGTCCTACGAATGCAAAACAACAGAATACCACTACAGGCGCTCACTTGGGTTCCTGAGGGTAAGAGGAAAAAAGGAAGACCAAAAGAAACACTCAGAAGAACAATAATAAGAAAAGGAAGAACGTTGGGCCTAAATAATGTGCAAGAGCTAAGAGGAGTGGCGTCACAACGAACAACCTGGAGAGCACTGGTTTCTGCCTTATGCGCCGTGTTTGGTGCTTAAAGAATTTATTATTATTTATTAACAAAGAATGAGAAGTCAGTGATCGACTATGCCATAGTTAGAAAGAGCTCATTCAAGTATGTCCGGGATGCTAGAGTATGGAGGGGGCCAGAGATTGGAAGTGACCAGTACTTGTTAACAATTAAAAGAACAACTGAAAGAGGAACTGCCTAACATCACGCAAGAAGCTAAGTAAGCGAACAGGGGAAACAAGCATTAAGACCTTCAAGCTGAGAGAGCCAGAAGTGAAGACAAGATACCAGGGGCTTATTGGTACAGCAGTGAAAAACACAGAACAACAACCTGATGACCTGGAAACACTCTGGCTGAAATTCAAGGACATCATAAAGACAGCCGCAACAAAAGCATGTGGTGAAGTTCGACTTGGGAACAAGAGAAAGAAGACACCTTGGTGGACAGATGAGGTTAAAGAGAAAATAAGAGAGAAGAAAAAGGCATGGAAACAATACTTAGGAGCAAAAAACACATCAGGAAAAACAGAGAAATACAAAGAATATATGATACTCAGAACAGAAGTAAAGAACAAGGTGCTAGCAGCAAAACAGAAGTCCTGGGAAAAATTTGGAGAAAAGCTAGAAAAAGATGCGCAAGAAAACCAGAAATTGTTCTATAAGACCCTAAAGAATATGAGGAAGGAAAAACAATGCCCTCTTAAATTAATAAAGGACAAGCAAGGCAAATTGCTTACTGACCCAAAAAAAGTAATGGAAAGAATATTTTTCAGAGCTCCTGGATGGTGAGCAAGGTCAAGCATCAGAAATGATAACCACTGACACAGAAGGGGAAACCAATGGTGATGAAGATGACATAAAGATGGAAGAACTGAAGGCAGCACTGGAGAAAATCAAGATGGGCAAAGCAGCAGGACATGATGGCATAACACCAGAAATGGTTAAGTACATGGGAGCAGCAGGCGACCTATTACTCCTAAGGGTCCTACAGGCAGCTTGGTGCAACAAGACCATACCAAAGGATTGGGAGATTGCCATAATAACACCGATTTTCAAAAAGGGTGACAACCGACAATGTGGAAACCATAGAGGCATATCCCTTCTCAGTGTCCCTGGTAAAATCTACTCTAGAATACTGGAGCAGAGACTCAGACGCCTAGCTGAGCCACAAATGGATGAGGTCCAGTGTGGCTTCCGAGCAAATCGAAGTACTCAAGACCTAATCTTCACACTCAGACAGTTGAGTGAAAAGGCTCTTGAGTATAAGAGTGAGATCCATCTTTGCTTCTTAGATCTGGAAAAGGCATTTGACAAGGTCCCCTGGAACAAACTCTGGGACTGTTTGGCAAGGAAGAACATTCCAACACCTCTGATTCATGCTATACAGAGCTTCTACAAGTCTTGCAGAAATTATGCGAGGACGGCAAACCATAAGTCAGAAGAATTCAGGACCACCACTGGTGTAAGACAAGGTGATATCCTGTCACCTTATCTTTTCATACTCCTCATGGACGATGTCATCAAGGCATGTAAGGAGAGGACAAGAAAGTATTCAGTGGGGTACTGGAAGATGAGACAGCTCTGTATTTCAGAACTGGCATTTGCTGATGATGTTGCCCTGATTGCTAAATCAGAGGCACATCTTCAATCCAACCTGCAAGTCTGGAAGGAAGAGCTGGAGAAGAGAGGGATGATCATAAGCAGCTCGAAAACAAAAACCATGGTGATATCACGAGAGGAAAGAAGACATCAGATTAAGCTGGGAGAACAGGTCCTGGAGCAGGTCGACCACTTTAAATACCTTGGAGCTGTCATAGACCGGAACGGAGGCATCAAAGAAGAGTTGGCTACCCGAAGAGCAGCAGCTGGGAGACTTTTTCAAGCCATAAATCGAGGATTCCTCAGCAAAAGAGAAGTTGGTAAGAAGACGAAGATGGCTGTATACCACTCCACTTGTGTCCCAGTCTTGGCATATGGATGCGAGTCATGGGCAATAACTACAACCCACAAAAGCCAGATCCAAACCTCAGAAATGAGGTATCTGAGGAAGGTGGTTGAAGTAACAAGAAGAGACATGGTCCGCAACCAGACGATACATCAAGGCCTAAAAACTCAACACCTGCAGACACAAGTAGAACAGTCCCAATTGAGATGGTTTGGCCATTTCTGCAGAATGGGAGAAGATCGGCTACCACGGCAAGCATGGGAAACTAAGAGCCAGGGATCCAGACCTCCAGAACGACCCAAAGTCCGCTGGGAGGACAACATTAGACAATCTTTGAAGGACCGGGGACTAGAATGGAACCAAGCCAGGAGGAAGACAGCCGATAGAATAGTATGGCGCTCTCTCTTACAAACCTCTACTTAGGTGAAGTAAATAACTGTAAAGCGTCCGATTGGCAGAGTGGTTAGAGCGCTGATCTCTCGCAGCAAAGGTGCCAGGTACTGACACGCTCCAGTCTACTAAATTTTAAATGGGTACTTGATTCTGAGTTAGGGAAGGAAACGCAACTATTAAAGGAACTGGTCACCCCAGCTCTAGATGCTGGACATAGTATGGTGAAGTCTCTAACACTTCACTCCCCTACGTCAGTATCCACTATGGGACTACCTTTATCTATATAACTGTAAATTAATTCTTTACATTATAAGTCTAAGAGGAACAATCTTTTACTTGATTAACAATTAACTAATAGATGTATTGAAAAAAAAACAGCCTTTAGCACATCTAGTTATGAGGCTATGTGCAAAAAATAAAAACTAATAATTAAAAACAAAAATTAATAATTTTTTTGAAGTCACAAACCTCGTTTTTCCCTTTCGTGAATTCCTTAAGAAACCTTTGACATTGAATTCCACTGGAATTAAATATAAATCCACACTGGAATGAAATTACGGAACACGCTCTAGAAAACACTTATGCGCAGTGGTTGTGTGAGAACGTACTGACTTCTGTCGAACGTGTCGTTATATTTCGGATAATTGACGGTTCGGAAATTGACGTTCTGTCACAGAATGACCTCGAAACTGTTCATTTCTTGTGCCATCCCGTAATTAATTTTGTGCCCTTCACGTTCTATTTTCCTTCCTCGGACAATATTTGGTATTTTCGAGTTATTGTTTACACTTTTTCCTGTAATAATTCGTCATGTCTGTTTACCAGATCATCCCTGCTGGAGAGAGTAGACAGGTGATATAATATTGATCGACAGTCATGTTGGTAAAATTCTCGTGTACAAAACATGGGCGCGCCGGATTAACACGTAGATCGCCCCGCAAGTTGCTTATCGCTGATTTGGTTATAATGATTTATAATTTCTCTCGTGGAGAGAACACAACCCAGATGGTCACACAATGAATGTTTGTTTGCACAGGTACAGAGCAGTAAATTATCCATGTGATGACATATTGTAGACACGCACCTGAAAGACAGAATGTTGTAATAGCCTCCGGAATGATATGATCAGTAATAAATTTAGGAAAGTTGTGAGTTGTAAATGTGATAATCCTAGACGGAAAATCACACTACCTTCTGTGATATGGTGCGCAGAGATGATGATAATGTTGTGATATGTGATCACTTTCTTTCACACTCGCACCCGACCCGAACAATAATACAACTCTTGATTCTAAGGCAGGGGCTGTATTTATTCATACAACCCATTCAGCGACAAAGAGCAAACAAAGCAAACACTAAACATACAAAAACAAAACAAACAAAACAAACAGCCAGTGCTCAATTGCTAATCTGAAACGCAAACAACGCACTGATTAGTTAAATCATAATAGTTAAATAATGAGAAACACCATGCTCTCAACTGTCAAACTGCTCTTCTTCCACGCCACCTGAAACATTCAACTATCATGCACACACACTCAGTTTATGCATGTCGTCTAATGAGACTAGTAAGGTGTTGTGCATGAGGCTGGCAATCTCACCATGTAACACAGATTGCTACCGAAACCACTACTACAAGAGCATCTGAATGATTTGTGCGGTCTCCATGCGGAGGCCAACCACATTGGTGGTCCCATGCTCCATAAGGAGGCCAGCCACATTGGTGGCCCCATGCTCAATAAGGAGGCCAGCCACATTGGTGACCCTATGCTCCATAAGGAGGCCAGCCACATTGGTGGCCCCATGCTCCATAAGGAGGCCAGCCACATTGGTGACCCTATGCTCCATAAGGAGGCCAGCGACATTGGTGGCCCCATGCTCCATAAGGAGGCCAGCCACATTGGTGGCCCTATGCTCCATAAGGAGCGAGAAGAGGCATCATTTGTTCCCAAGTAGACCCACGTGTTCTCATAAACTTCCCTACACATAATAATAATTAAATGATAATAAAATGTACATAGAATAATGTTCAACGATATGTACATCGAATACTCTTATTAATGAGCATAAACCCACACCTCGCAACTGATCCATATCAGTATTCGTCCCTGCACTCTGAACCATGTCGTATATGCCGACTGATGAGATTGGGAACTCATCATATGAAACACATTGTTACAGAAACAAACCACTGCCATAGCATATAAATGCTTCGTGCAGGCTTCTGTTGGACTCAGCCACACTGGTGTCTCCATGCTCCGCAAGGAGCAAGCAAGAGAAACGCTTATGTCTCAAAGTGCCTTACGCACAAAGGGGTGGCATTACGCTCACCAGAAATCTTAATAACTATAGCTAGATTCATCTTCTCAAAGGGCATTTAGCACCACAAAACTGTGTACACAACAGATGTAATTAAACTAATCTCAAAGTAACACCATAAAATTATTCGTTAATTTACTTCGAGTTCCACTATAATAAACTATCTTGGCATGAATGGAAAAAATTATATTAATAGTGTACTACTAAAATAGCACCTCTTATAATAAACCAATTTTCATCCAATACCAAATAATAAACAGTTCCAACCCCTAGAGATATACAGTAGAATTATAATCAATATTCGTGAAATACACTAACTAAATTACCTTCACATCAAAGAATAAAAATAAAATTACTCTTGACTTAACTAAACTAACAAACGTTATATAAGCCCACTGCGCTCTCAAATAATAAATAGCTTAACATCATTAGGCCTATAGCACGTGGTAATTAAGAATGTTAATGTCGGCTCACATGCGCCATCTTTATGCACATTTAACACGTGGCCGCCAGCTGCCATCTTGCCAACAGTTAATATGTACTATCTCAATTAAAGTAATCGATTGCTTCTCTGCCCGGTATCATGAATGAAATAGGTTCCTTCTCTATATTCTCACAGCCGTGATCTGGAATTACCACGACTAATAAAACCTATCCACACGTTATTTTCACTCACCTATAACTTTAAAACTAATTCTAATGTCCTGGAAAAAATCTTCTTTGGAAACACATCTATCTATTCTCTCAAACCTTAGAACCGAGTCACGCTGAAAATAATTCTAAAGCTACAGGGAAATAATGATAATTTCACTAGAAAATAATCTGCTTAAAAATATAATGTCACTTGCCTCCATGCCGTGTGCAAACTTCTGTTTACTCTGGGTGTCTTTTACATCTTGCTTCTAATGCGAATCTTACCAAACTGCCTTCGGCCTGTGGCGCTCCCGTATTCTATACGCCAAATAACCGCATCACGCAAGGCTGGCGTAGTGATTTACGCTCGCGCACTCGCAAGTCGGCAGGCTCATGTAGGACTATTTACTTCAGTTTCTAAACACACAAATATGAACTTCAGGGAGATTTTGAGGCGTTTATTATGGCCCCGTCACACTTATATGGAGAGTGACTGTTTGAATTTCACAAACGTATGAGTCACACAGAAAATTCCGTTAGGAAAGTTATCATAACACGCATGATTGAATACAATGAGCTTGGGCAATTCCGGATGTTATAAACACCACTTATGATTGGAGCTTTGTCAGATAGTAACAACTACGTGCGCGGAACGAAAGTTGCAATACAATCTGACACTTTCGTCGGTTTAGAGCACTGAAATTCACCTCGTCAAGAAAACAACCAGCAAGCCAGAGTAAGAAATAGGATCAGAATTCCATTGACCGGACCGGATTTTATTTGAACATCTTGTGGACTTATATCCCAGGAAAACTTTACCTACATTAACACGGAAAGCCGAAATCTTAGGAATCTGAAACACAAAGTGATAGTGGGAGCCTAGAGAAAAGTAATACTCCAGACCGCGTGTAAGAGGCATCTTAAACAAGTTGCCTTAACTATTTCTCTGAGCCAGGAGTCAGTATTAGTAAAGAGATTTTAGGGTGAGTTGTACACTTTAAAATTCTATATTTTGCATTTATTAACATGTGAAAATTGCTAATTGATGTCCAAGTCATCTGAGGCTGGCAACCTCAGCAAATAGAATGATGGTTTCACGAACCACCACTGCAAGAGCTGATGACTGCTTAATGCGGGTTTCTCACAGAGAACCAAAAAAATGAGGTAGTCCCAAGATCCATATGGAGCAGGGAGTAGATAATTAAAGAACTGATGTACATACTTACATTATTCACCTTTTCAACCAGTGCAAAGGTAAAGATATTCAATATAAATGTAATGAATGTTTTCCGCTCCATGGGATTAATATTAATGCTTAGAGAGGATAAAGTTATGAGGTAGATGGGGTGGTGGAAAGAAAAGGAGGGGAGGGTGCATGATTGTGTGCCAGGACACCCAATACTCAGGATGGTATTTGTTTCTCTTCTTTCATAATACTAGTCGGTGGTACCAGCTGACCACAAACTGAGGAAAGAACAAGCAAGATTTAGAAAGAACAGAAGATGTGTAGATCATATATTTACCCTCAGGAACATTATAGAGCAGTACTCAGAATGGCAAAGACAGCTGTACATTAATTTCGTCGATTTTGAAAAGGCTTTTGACAGCATACATAGGGACAGTTTATGGAAAATGCTGAGGGCTTATGGAATTCCAAGCTGCATAGTGTCAATCATAAAAAGCCTCTATGCCAACTTTACGTGTAGCGTTGGGCAGAGCAACCTAACCTTTGAGGTGAAGACAGGAGTACGACAGGGATGCCCCTTATCAACCACTCTATTTTTAACAGTCATAGACTGGGTGATGCGCCAGACAACATAGGGCAGTCCAAGAGGAATAAGATGGACTGCATTTTCTACATTGGAAGATCTGGAATATGCAGATGACATTGGAACACTAGCACATTCACATCAACACATCCAGGAAAAAACGGATAGACTTAATAAGTATAGCCAGCAGGTTGGCTTGAACATCAATCTAAAGAAGTCAGAGGTCAAGATGCTCAATGTGAGCAACCCTGAGCCCATATCAGTAAGGACTCAGCAATTGGAACAGACAGACACCTTCACATACCTAGGATGCATAGTAACACCAGACGGCGGAACAAGCCAAGACATCAACAACAGAATGAACGAAGCAAGAACAGCCTTTTTTAGTCTAAACAACATCTGGAAGTCCTCTCAGTACAGCACAAGCACAAAATAAAATTAAGATTATATCAGAGCTGTGTGCTTTCTGTGCTTCTCTATGGTGCAGAATGCTGGAGAGTTACATAGAAGGAAATGTCGAAATTGTCATCTTTTCACACAACATGCCTAAGAAAAATTCACCGAATCTTTTGGCCGAATACCATCACCAACCAAGATCTGCTTACTCGGAGCAAGCAAGAGGACATGCACACCATCATAGCTGGCAGACGCTGGAGCTGGGTTGGCCATGTCCTCAGAAGAGACCCAGATGCCATCACAAGAACAGCTATGCTATGGACCCCTGAAGGAAAACGAAAGAGAGGCAGACCAAAAACAACTTGACGGAGGACTGTGGAGGCTGAGATGCAAAGAATGAACCAGAGTTGGGGCACTGTACGAAGGATGGCCACCGACCGAGCAAAGTGGAATCAATTTGTTGTTGCCCTACAAGACGCCACAGGCGTGATGGCCACTGACTGCTTTGACGGTCGGCGGCTAAGGATCAAAGAAGTACCAGCTGAGGGTGCTATCTCTGGAACAAAGTGTGTGGTATAAGTGGCCTGCTGTCAACGCTAGACACCATCATCTGATGAGTCTTGAAAACGCTGGATTAGCTTCGTGATTACTGCTTGATATTTCTTGGAACGTGTTACAACCTCCAGACTTGACCAGTTACGTGAGTGAACGAGTCCACAACCTGCAAAGAACCAAACATCGGCTGGAGCAGAAACCGACCAACATATTGGCAGCTAAGTAACAAACCTAAAAGCTGCCAAGTGAACTTTCAGACAATTCCCTCAATATCCGTAACATCCCCCTGTGATGATTACTTTAAAAAAAAAAAGAAGTATTCATTTTACACTGTTAAAAATAATTGATTATTAAATTTGTTCTTTGCATATATACACATTTATGGTTGATTTAATCTTTTTGAGTATGCTGCACCCGTATGTCTCAGTCACCTTAAACACACTTAAAACAGAGCTACTAAATTAATATTTCACTGAATTAAATCAGTTGGGAGCTTGAACGAGTTAAATCATACAACAGATCTCTTCACAAAAGTTGTCTTGCAGATAATAAGTTAACAGTGCTAAGACATATTCAGCATTGTTCTTGATTTCTGAATGTCTTGTGAACACTCCTTCAAGGTAGAAGCATCATCATCCTTCTATCTGTATCTCTGCCAAGAGTAATCTTGTGCAAAGGTAGATACCTTTGAAGACCAACATTAGATACTCTATTGTTATTGTTAATCAGAATCGACTCACTGCACTCCGGGCAAACCCATAGATTCTCAGTCTCCCTCATCAAAGGTCGAAGAGTAGGAATGCTAATTGTACCTGTAGCACGCTGGTTGTACATACGACAGATGCATCCTCTCTCACGTCCATATCTGCTAGTCCCACGTTTGATGCCAAACTCCAACAGTCTCAGCCTTGTTGATTCATCCATTGGTGTCATTATCTAGCAAGCGATCACTAATTGACCTTAGTATCTCTCCCTTATACGTATCCAGTGTCCTCACTATGGGTGCTCTCGAGGCCAGTCTGTCAGCTCTCTCATTGCCACGTACCCCTGCATGACCAGGGCAGTAGATCCACACTAGTTCGTGAAGACGGATTCTATTGACGTTTTCCATTCATGCCGCAGCCATTCGTTCTGAACTTTCCAAAGCATGGCTTGAGAGTCTGACAAAATAACTGCCCTGGTTGACAGAGTTTTAGACAGCCTCCTCAGTGCTGCAGTAACTGCCTCTACCTCCATTCTCATGCTGGAGGTTGTTGTCATGTAGGCTCCACTCTGTTCAGCAACGACCCTGCCCTTTATTCTCGCAGAGAAGCCCCATCCTGATTTCTCACCACGCACTACAGACCCATCAGTATACACAATGGCATCATCATCCCCAGTATGATCAATTGTCAGCTGATTAATCTCCAGCTCTGCTTTTTCATTGCCCCAAGATCAGAAATCTCTGCCAAGGTTAATGATGACCTGCTGGTAGTTTATCCAATTCTTCCCTGACTTACTCCACTCTTCCACTTTGGATAATTTTCCACCCTGGTCACCTGACCAATAGTAGCCTCTGCCTGTGCCATCCATGACATCCCCCTCTTGGTTCTTGTTCTTTTGATGTCAGCTACGTTCTCATGTAGGAGGGTGTCTTTTGTCAGTGGTTACCATCATATAGGCTTTTGCCTGGGCTATCGCATATCTGGATCTAATCGACAGCAATCCGAGCATGTATCTCATTGTCACAATGGGGGTATCACGCGTACAACCCAAAACTAGTCGCACCGCTTCATTTTGGATGCGTTCCAATCGTTCACATTGTGACATTGACAGCGTGAATATTCCTAGCCCATACTCGACTACTGAAATCGCTTGAGCATTGAAAGTGATGTTGTTGCGTGCATATTTTGACGCACATTTTACAAAAATCGATATGGCTATTTAATATGGGAAAAATATAGACATTCATTTATTTGTGTATGAAAATGCTGTTTATGGTAAAAGCGAGATAATCCATGTTTGATTCACACTTTTGATTATAGGAGTAATCGTTCTGGATATTGATCCAGCGAAAGGATATTGCGCTTGCGTTTGTACTTATTTTTTAGGGCCAGAAAATATATTAATTTGCTTATTGTGTTATGGCCTGAATTCATATGTATTACATATTATTAGTACAAGTAGAATCAGTCCTATATTGTATATTTTGGATGGGTAGGAGGGACTAGATTCTTGCTAGCGGAAGTATGAGTTGTCTTGACAAGTCGTGATGAGTTCCGATGTACTGCTTACAAATGGCGGGGTACGTTTTTCTAGAGCTGGTCCTTTCGTCAGAAAAAAATGTCTCACGAAGTGGTTTTTCTTCTGAAGGAGATGGTGTCTCTACGATAGTTTGTGTTAGAGACTCTCCTTATGTCAGTATATAGATGATTCGGACTCCAGGTAAACCCAGCTCCTATTTTTGATGATCTCTCGTCGGTTAGGCCTAGCTTGACTTTTGTGCTTCGCTATGCTAGTGTCGTGTTTTGTATCGATGAAGATGACAGATTTTCCTGCAGCGGTTATGGCTACGTGAATTAACCTGATCACCGTAGAGCTGTATGGAAACATTTATGAAATCCTTTATATACCCATTATAAATTAACTCTGGCTTATATTCTCCTTCCTATGAATGAGTGAACGACAACTCAGGGAGACAGCCATGTTGGATTTCGGTCATCATATGTTTTGATCACTGCCAAGAGAACAGATTATTTATCTTATTATCGGACAGTGACAGGGAGATCTCAATCTTGCTAGAAACCCCCTTTTCGTGGTTTCATAATCTATACTACAAACTATGGACGTCAAGTAACTTTGGTTATTTATCGATCCGCCATTCACTGAGGCGTTTAGTCAGATAGGGGGATGTGGCCATAATGTATCATGACATTGAACTTTTGATGTACTGCCCATTATTTCTGAATGTGTCATGACTTCAGATCTGCTATGTATACCTACAAATTGATATGTCAACGAACCATGATGTACTCGTATGTCCCAGTGTGTACGTCTGAATAAATTGAGTAAACTGAGATTCCAGCAGTCTGCATTGGTGCCTTGTAGACACAAGTGTGAGTGGTTATATTGGTCAGCACACGAACAGTACACCATTCGCGGTAATCACACTCTACACGTCTACTTCATACATACACCATCCTGCGTCGGCTGAAGTGACCAAGTTTAGGGCCTGCTTCCCCTGGAGCCTTTGCCTTCCCTAACTCAGGACTAGGGTGAGTTACCCATTTACAGCTGGGTAGACTGGAGCATGCCTGATCTCAACAACACACCACTCTTCCTTACAGAGCAGACAGACTGATACTTTACAGCTAGTGTGTGTGATATTCTAATCCACATATATAAATTAAAAGGTAAATGCAAAGCCTAACAAATAAATTTAATAAAAGGAAGAAGAATGGTAAAGAACAGTGCTGTCACAATGACAGTACTCGAAATCCCCTTTGTTTTATGCTTCGTCTGCAAATTGTAACGTTTCCCGTTAAAAAGAAGATACTGCATAAATACAAGCGTTTCCACAACACATTAAAACGGGTATTGCATTTCTAAGAAAAACATTGAGAGGCACACTGCGTAATGACCTAAATTAATCCTAACATTAATTATACTACGTTACCAAAACGAACGAACAGATGGACTCAAATAGAAAGAGAGAGGGGCGAATGAAAGCAAGGACACATGCAACACTAAACTCGCGTCGCGCGATACACAATTACTACTATCACGCGTGTAAGGCCACATGCACTAACTTTTTTTCAGACGGACAGTGATAAAAACACTAACCTTCCCAGAGTTAGGTTTTAAAAAACCTGGAAAACGCTTATTAGAAAAGATGACATTAGATGGGTTTACGTTTGAAAACATTACAGTACCCAGACAGCACATCTTCGAAACAGGAGGTAGAAGAAATTGCATATTTTGAACGCAGCCACTTAGCTCTTTTAAATTTGTATATTTGGGTTCCTTAGGGCTTGCTGACAAAGAATATGTAAAACGTTACGCAAATAGTCTAGGAATTACCAAATTATAACCAAAATAAAATAGTGGGGGTGCCTGACAGCATGAAATCATTTCTGCTCATAAAATTTTTTTATAACGTGTTTGAAAAAACCTTACGTTACGGAAATAGCCTACCATGTTAACTCCAAATTGATTGGAGCGCAACAAATATAAGACTAAACACGATTGGTCGGGCTATAAATACTATCTTGTGTTGTTATGGGAAACGAATAGAAGGGGTACTTTTTTGAAAAGATGTGTGGACGTGGTTTCATTGGGTAGAGCTGCGAATATACTTGATTCAGAGCGTCTGTTCATTGCCACATCTTGTAATAAACCTACTAAGAAGCAGTACGTTGAGCACCAGTGTATATTTGTTATAAAATAAAGCCTGGGACATCGGCAGATCGGAGTTGTGCTATATTCATTGCCAGTCAACGAAACTGTTTATTATTCTATGAATTGTGGTAAGCTTGAAATATTCAATATCTTTTAATGAAAATTGAATGTAAATTGTTAATTTATGCCTGTATATATGTGTAGTTCAGTAGCGAATATGATGTAAAGCCTATAATGCTCCAGCCTGAACAGAAGGTGTCGGAGGAAAGTAAAACTGCATGGAATGGCCAAACAGTACACTGACACCTAGATTATTGATTAGACAGAAATAATGCTGGAATTGCAGAGGCGTAGTAACCATTAGGGAGGGAAATACTGGTATAAAATATTTCAGATGAAGCTGACAGTTGGCCTAACGCTCTGAACTCAATGTTTGTGATGTATTGTGCTCAGTGTAGAAAGAGAGTATAAATTAGTTATGACGTAGAAGGTACATCCTTCTTGTTTTCAGGGACAGTGGTCTTAAAGTTATTGAGCAGCACCTGGTCAGAGCTTTGCTGAAGCCAGAGGTGGACAGCATACTCCTTGGTCCATATAGCAACCAGTGGGGTGGCTCCACGAACAGGGGAGAAATCGAGCAGAGGAGCCTTTTTCTGCAGTCATCACGCAAGATAAGAGAGTGTGGCCATGGAGCTCAACATTATGTACCCCCATCTTAAAATGACAGTGTAAAATACAATTAAGAGGGGAATTTAATTGTTTTAATATCAGGAACTGAGAACATCTCCAATACTAGTTCCAATAAAGACAAACTATTGAAGTCATGATGACAAATACCAACAGAGCTTGAACAAAACAAAACCAGTATTACTCATATTACTACTACACAACTGACACACATAGGATACTATTAAAATACATGTCACTACAAGATTCATATTGAGAAATTCTGTACATATAACTTGTAATTAAAATTGATTGTGATTCCTGGTTCCCTTTGTATTTGAATCAGGACACATATACATTCATGACAGCAATGAATACATATTGTTATTTGAAAAGTTATCAGTGACTCCTTTAAGATATCCTCGTAGAGTGTTTTATGTATGTGAGTGTCACAGTGTTGTCAAGTGTGGTGGAATAAATTAAATTGTTTATCTGTCTGTTGTTGTTATGACTTACACTTCATCATACACATACCCTAGACATATAACGTAGTCATCACACTATTCCAGAATAATTCTGACTGAGGTATACATATGTGGCAGTAAGTAAGGTTATATATAATACACTACTCTTATTAGATATAGATACCTTCACAGCTGATCTCAGTCAGTACACTAAGTCCCCTATAAATATTTATAACATCCCACTTTACCACATATATTGGGGTCTCGCTCTTGGGATTTTGAATCTTTACCTATTACAAATATTGGGGGTAATTCACTTCAGGGAATAATAAGAATTAAAAGGTATCCTTGGGTGGAATTAAATAAGGTTGAGCTCTCGGTGCCTGTGTTGTCCATTAGATATATATTTAGAGATTGAATTGTTAGTTAGACATTGTATAAACTTACCTGATAGACAATGGCGGACCTAGCCAAATTTCGATCTGCTGCTGTTCAGACTGCAAAAGAGTTAGGATTAGATGGGCAAGTTATGGTTGCCTATGTCACTACTGAATGTGACAAATTTATTGAACGCGAAGAAAGAAGGTTTGAAGCCGAAAGAAAGTTAGAGGCTGAAAGGGAAATTAAGAAGTTACAATTTGAGGCTGAGGCTGAGACTAAGAGGTTGCAGATTGAGGCTGAGAAAGAGGCTAAAGCATTGGAAGCCGAGGAAAGAAGACAGGCTGCAGAAAGGGAAGAGAAGAAATTAGCTGCAGAAAGGGAAGAGAAGAAATTAGCTGCAGAAAGGGAAGAGAAGAAATTAGCTGCAGAAAGGGAAGCAGAAAAGGAGGAGAAGAGATTACAAAGGGAACATGAGTTACGACTAAGGGAGTTTGAGTTTCAAGGCCATGCTCCTGAAAATGGTGCCAGTCCCTTTGCCTCTGATGCCACTGCTAGCCAAGGAGCCTCAACCTCAGCTATGAATTTTCATTTAGATCATTTTGTTGAGAAAGACGATGATATAGAGAGCTATCTAAATAGGTATGAACTATTAGCTACCACGTATGGGTTAGAGAGAGAAAGGTGGAGCTTAAAGTTATCTCAAGGACTTCGTGGGGCAGCTTATGAAGTTTTTGCAAAAATGAGCAGAGGTGATCAGGAAAATTATGACATGCTAAAGCAGGCTCTTTTGTTAAGATATGAAAAGAATGCAGAATTTTATAGGAAAAAATTTAGGAATGCTAAACTACTGTCAGGTGAAACCTATCACCAGTTCTCTGCACGAATAGAGACATACTTGGAGAAATGGACTTCTCTGGGGAAAACCCAAGATCTTAAGGAAATGGTCCTTATAGAGCAATTAAGAGAGTCCATGGCTCCAGACCTGAGAAAGTTTCTCATGGAACAAGGTGCAGAGAGGCTGGGTGAGTTGCTAAATGTTGCTGAAAGGTATCAAGCAGCTCAAGCAGAGGTAACAGGTAATAAAAAGAAACAAGTGGATAACTTTAGGGCACCACAGAACTTTAATAAATTTGATCCTAGGATCAAAACAAAGGTAAGCACCAATTTGATAGGCCACGGTATGAAAATAAAAATAAATTCCCACAATTCGATGAAAGGAAATATGATGAAAGAAAATCTTTTAACCAAGGAAAAAGGTGGTGTAAAAATTGTAAGATGAACAATCATGACACTGACCATTGTAGAAGGAAACCTCCTCATTGTGCTGCTATGACATCGGGGAAAAAGGAAAAGAAGGTCAAACCTGAAGAACTACAGGAACCATACCACCCCCCAGTGTGTGAAGATGTCATCTGTAATGGTGTCACTATAAGGTGTTTATATGATACCGGTTTAGATTACGATTCCGTTGTGAGTTCTCACCTGGTGCAGGCCGATCAATACACCACAGAAACAGTGGAGATTCAAACTGCAACCAAGGATGTAGCTACCATGACACTTCCGTCGCCCGAATAAAAGTGAAAACGCGATATGTGGAAGGAATCATAAAAGCAGCAGTGATAAATGAGCCAATCTACCCTCTGATATTGGGGTGTAGATATGTCTTCTTGGGGAATCCCAAGAGACCTGTGATATTGGCAACAGTGCAGACCAGATCACAGTCTAAAAAGGAGGAGGATAATCCAATAAATACTCACCCAGATGAGATGAGGAAGGCACAGGCTGAGGACAAAACACTCAAGCCATGTTTCAAGAAGTTGCCCAAATCTCATACACCTCCAGGCAAGGGAGAGTTTTATATGAAGAACAAACTGATATATAGGAAGGCTGGATCTGAATCCAATGGTCACGGACAGCTGGTCCTTCCCACTTCATATAGGACTAAAGTGTTGGAACTAGGGCATGCGATTCCCTTCAGTGGTCATATGGGAATCAGCGCAACAGGACAGCGAATAGCTTGTCACTATTTCTGGCCAGGAATAACTGAAGATATCAAACGATATGTAAAATCCTGTCCAGAGTGCCAACGAGTAGCACCTAAACATTGGACTGCACCAGCAACTCTGGGGGAAATGCCCATAGTGGGAACACCCTTTGAGAGAGTTGCCGTGGATCTTGTGGGACCTCTCACCCGAACCAAGAGAAGGAACAGCTACATTCTGACTCTGGTGGACACTTGTTCTATGTGGGGAGAGGCAGTAGCCCTGTCATCGATTGATTCAAAAGATGTGGCAGAGGCATTGCTCACAATTTTCACAAGGTTAGGCTTTCCCAATCAAATCTTGACTGATAATGGCTCTCAGTTCAAGGGGAAACTAACTGAAGAAGTTTTCAGGATCTTCCAGGCCAAACACTTCCATTGTAGTGTGTACCATCCCCAAGGGAACGGCCAAGTGGAAAGATTTAACGGCACATTGATGTCGATCCTGAGAAAGTTGGCACACGAAAAACCAGATACATGGGACCAGTACCTGCACGCCGCCCTCTTTGCTGGTACCCCATAGTTCAACCGGTATGGCCCCGGCAACATTATTGTTTGGAAGGCCAATAAAAGGTCCACTCGAAGCTTTGTTAAGAACGTGGACTGATGAAAAGGCAGAGGAAAACATTACATCTTCATACCAATATGTGAATGAGCTGACCACTCGTTTAAAAACTGGCTGGAAACTTGCCAATGAAAATTTGAAACAAGCCAGGAAGAAACATGCTGCCTATTATAACAGGAAGGCGAAAGACAGAAATTTGGCTGTGGGAGAGAAAGTACTGCTTCTTTTGCCCGGGAGTCAGAATAAGTTACAAATTGGATGGCAGGGTCCATATACAGTTTTAGAGAAGGTGTCTAGAACAAATTATAAGATAGATAAGAAGGGGAAAGAAAAAATCTATCATGTGAATCTCCTGAAGAAATATTTGGAAAGAGAACATCAGGAAGAGACACACTTGTTGACCTTGTCCATCGCCATGGAGATGAAAAAGGAACCACTTTCATCATTTGAATATCCATTACACCCCTGTGAGACAGCAGCACAGGTGAAAATCAGTACACATTTAACGAAAACTCAGAAAGAGAGAGTGCAACAGGTTCTAAATAATCATGCAGAGGTGTTAACAGACCGACCAGGGCATACAAACCTATTGGAATATGATATGAAACTGATAGACCCCACACCTGTCTGTATGAAACCATATTCGATTCCGTTTGCTAAGGAGAAAGCTTTGAAGGAAGAGATAGACTATCTGTTGAAGGAAGGAATTATTTCGCACAGTGAATCTTCGTATAGTTCCGGTGTTGTACTCTTAAGGAAGCCCTCTGGAGAACATAGACTCTGTATAGATTACAGGAGACTGAATGCTATTACAGAAGGACAGGTGGATCCATTGCCAGATACAAATCAGCTGTTTGCCAGACTAAATAAAGCTAAATATTTCTCAAAAGTGGATCTGAGTAAAGGATACTATCAGATTCCAGTAAAGCCTGAGGTTAGACTATACCTAGCTTTTAGTACCTCAGAAGGACACTATGAGTTTAATAGATTGCCATTTGGATTGAAGAATGCGCCTAGTGTCTTCTCTAGAATGATGAGAAAATTATTGGACCCTCTGAATAATCCATATATAACAAATTTTATGGATGATATCCTTATAGCAACAGAAACATTTGAGGAACACATTGACTCTCTGAACATGCTGTTTAATCGACTTAGGGAGGCAAATTTAACAGCCCGACCAACCAAATGTTGCGTTGGATGTAAAGAATTGGAATTTTTGGGACACACAGTTTATCAGGGAAACATGACCCCTGACCCAAAGAATTTAGAGAAACTACAGAAAGCCCCGAGACCACAAACCAAGAAGGACGTGAGATCCTTTGTCTCATTATGTGGTTTCTACCAGAAGTATATCAAAAACTTTAATTCCATATGTGCACCGTTAACTGATTTGACACGTAAAGGACATCCAGATCGCATTACATGGACACCACAATGTGAAATGGTTTACCAAGAATTGAAGGAAAAGCTCACAAGCAAACCTATTTTGAAATTACCTGACTTAAGTCAAGAATTCATTGTAAGAACGGATGCCAGTAATATTGGGTTAGGTGCAACTCTACTACAGAAATCAGATGCATTGGATGGGGAATTAAGCCCAGTGGCATATGCTAGCAGAAAGTTGAATAAAGCTGAAATCAACTACTCAACTAGCGAAAAAGAATGTCTTGCAGTAATATGGGCAATAAAGAAATTCAATATTTATCTGTATGGGAAGGCATTTAAGTTGCAAACAGACCACAAACCTTTATCGTTTCTAGCACAGGCTAGGCATGAGAACTCTAGGTTACTCCGATGGTCTTTACTTTTGGCTCCATATAATTTTAGCATTGAATATATATCTGGAAAAACAAATTTGGGAGCGGATTTTTTAAGCCGCCATCCGTGTGATGAGAATCACCCTAAACCCCAGAAATAATAATAAATTTCTCTATGTGTATATAGAATAAAGGACTGACATATAATGTCTGTTTTAAGAGGGGAGATGTCGTGGAATATTCCAATCCACATATATAAATTAAAAGGTAAATGCAAAGCCTAACAAATAAATTTAATAAAAGGAAGAAGAATGGTAAAGAACAGTGCTGTCACAATGACAGTACTCGAAATCCCCTTTGTTTTATGCTTCGTCTGCAAATTGTAACGTTTCCACGTTAAATATAAGCCACTGCATAAATACAAGCGTTTCCACAACACATTAAAACGGGTATTGCATTTCTAAGAAAAACATTGAGAGGCACACTGCGTAATGACCTAAATTAATCCTAACATTAATTATACTACGTTACCAAAACGAACGAACAGATGGACTCAAATAGGAGAGAGAGAGAGGGGCGAATGTAAGCAAGGACACATGCAACACTAAACTCGCGTCGCGCGATACACAATTACTACTATCACGCGTGTAAGGCCACATGCACTAACTTTTTTTCAGACGGACAGTGATAAAAACACTAACCTTCCCAGAGTTAGGTTTTAAAAAACCTGGAAAACGCTTATTAGAAAAGATGACATTAGATGGGTTTACGTTTGAAAACATTACAGTACCCAGACAGCACATCTTCGAAACAGGAGGTAGAAGAAATTGCATATTTTGAACGCAGCCACTTAGCTCTTTTAAATTTGTATATTTGGGTTCCTTAGGGCTTGCTGACAAAGAATATGTAAAACGTTACGCAGATAGTCTAGGAATTACCAAATTATAACCAAAATAAAATAGTGGGGGTGCCTGACAGCATGAAATCATTTCTGCTCATAAAATTTTTTTATAACGTGTTTGAAAAAACCTTACGTTACGGAAATAGCCTACCATGTTAACTCCAAATTGATTGGAGCGCAACAAATATAAGACTAAACACGATTGGTCGGGCTATAAATACTATCTTGTGTTGTTATGGGAAACGAATAGAAGGGGTACTTTTTTGAAAAGATGTGTGGACGTGGTTTCATTGGGTAGAGCTGCGAATATACTTGATTCAGAGCGTCTGTTCATTGCCACATCTTGTAATAAACCTACTAAGAAGCAGTACGTTGAGCACCAGTGTATATTTGTTATAAAATAAAGCCTGGGACATCGGCAGATCGGAGTTGTGCTATATTCATTGCCAGTCAACGAAACTGTTTATTATTCTATGAATTGTGGTAAGCTTGAAATATTCAATATCTTTTAATGAAAATTGAATGTAAATTGTTAATTTATGCCTGTATATATGTGTAGTTCAGTAGCGAACATGATGTAAAGCCTATATGCTCCAGCCTGAACAGAAGGTGTCGGAGGAAAGTAAAACTGCATGGAATGGCCAAACAGTACACTGACACCTAGATTATTGATTAGACAGAAATAATGCTGGAATTGCAGAGGCGTAGTAACCATTAGGGAGGGAAATACTGGTATAAAATATTTCAGATGAAGCTGACAGTTGGCCTAACGCTCTGAACTCAATGTTTGTGATGTATTGTGCTCAGTGTAGAAAGAGAGTATAAATTAGTTATGACGTAGAAGGTACATCCTTCTTGTTTTCAGGGACAGTGGTCTTAAAGTTATTGAGCAGCACCTGGTCAGAGCTTTGCTGAAGCCAGAGGTGGACAGCATACTCCTTGGTCCATATAGCAACCAGTGGGGTGGCTCCAGAACTCATCGAGCAGAGGAGCCTTTTTCTGCAGTCATCACGCAAGATAAGAGAGTGTGGCCATGGAGCTCAACATTATGTACCCCCATCTTAAAATGACAGTGTAAAATACAATTAAGAGGGGAATTTAATTGTTTTAATATCAGAAACTGAGAACATCTCCAATACTAGTTCCAATAAAGACAAACTATTGAAGTCATGATGACAAATACCAACAGAGCTTGAACAAAACAAAACCAGTATTACCTCATATTACTACTACACAACTGACACACATAGGATACTATTAAAATTACATGTCACTACAAGATTCATATTGAGAAATTCTGTACATATAACTTGTAATTAAAATTGATTGTGATTCCTGGTTCCCTTTGTATTTGAATCAGGACACATATACATTCATGACAGCAATGAATACATATTGTTGTTTGAAAAGTTATCAGTGACTCCTTTAAGATATCCTCGTAGAGTGTTTTATGTATGTGAGTGTCACAGTGTTGTCAAGTGTGGTGGAATAAATTAAATTGTTTATCTGTCTGTTGTTGTTATGACTTACACTTCATCATACACATACCCTAGACATATAACGTAGTCATCACACTATTCCAGAATAATTCTGACTGAGGTATACATATGTGGAAGCAAGTAAGGTTATCTATAATACACTACTCTTATTAGATATAGATACCTTCACAGCTGATCTCAGTCAGTACACTAAGTCCCCCTATAAATATTTATAACATCCCACTTTACCACACCCACATCATACAGGCTTTTTAGGATTGACCTTTGATTCGCTTTCCTCACACCACTTACAAACCGCCTGCAGGGCCTCTTGTATTCCTGGGACCATTTCCTGTATGTCTGAGCCAGTTCTGTACATGAGGATTTGTTACGATGTGGGTTATCTTCTTGTAGTTATAATTGATCAGAATAGAGAATCATAAAATGTACATGCATACCAACACGAATGGAGACGGGTATGATCGTTACAGGACATCACTGGCCGAAGAATACAAATCGTCGGGTAGAGGGTCCACAAGATATCTTCTTCATTTATTTAACTTCAGGAACAACAACATCATAGGCAAGGCATATATACTGAAGCACATTAAAAACGCACCACTATTATATATACTGATGCCGAGAAGCTGGAAAGAAAAAGTGTGGGAATGGATTTTCTCCGTGTTTGTCATGAGGTAGAGAGCGAATGGCTGCTGGAATGGAAAGTGCATGATTCAACCCACGGGTTTGTGTACAGACTACATGAAAACAATGAAAGTTACACGTGCAACACGATTCCCAACAGCTATGACCCTGAAAATGTGTACGCGTTGTGGCAGTATATGCGGTATAAAAAGGCCGTTTAGACAAAACTACCAGTACATGTGCTTGAAATGCCACGACTATCTGAAAACGACCGCCAACGAGCCATTGGTATGTTGGAGACCGGAATGAGCTCGCGGGCCATTGCCAGAAGGATGAATTGCCACCACAGTTCATTGTACGTCTCAATGAACGTTACGGAACCACTGGCAGTGCCCGGGATAGACTTCGGAGTGGCCAACCACGAGTTACTACCCCTGCGCAAGATCGTCATATTGTGCTGAGTCACCTAAGGAATCGTTCTCTCCCGGCAAGTCAAACAGCAAGAGCAATAGTGGGTAGACGTGGGTAAGTCTCTCGAATGACAGTCATACGACTACTCAGAGATACAGGCCTTACTGCAAGACGACCTTATGTTAAGCCAAACTTGACTCACAGACATCGTCAGCAGCGCCTGCAATGGGCAGAGCAACATGTCAGATGGACTAGACTGCAGTGGAATGCTGTCCTATTCACAGACGAGAGCAGATTCAACATATCCTTTGCTGATGGACGTATGCGGATACTCTAGGTTTTGACCATTGCTGGACCATGACTGCAGAGCAAAGGGAGGGTAACACGTGACACGTTCGGATAATCGACGTCCTACTGTAGTTAGTTTTCAGGATACTCACATTGTATTCCAGTTATGTCATGAAATCTTTTCATGACTTATAATGTTAATATTAAAAAGTAAAACAATGTTGCTCAGTACTGCTCGAAAAATTATCATCTTGTGTTGTATCTAGTAGCGACGATTAATCCTGACCACGACCGTCTGCCTTCTGCGCATTCATGTACAAGTATGTCAGATACTCGCTGCTTCCTAAGCATATTGTCATGTCATCCCAGATATTGTCAATCTGTTTTCATGGCTTCTTTTGCCACTTCTTTTTGCTTTTAAATATGGCCAATGAATTTAGCCCGTTTCGTTTGTGTGTTTGTTTGTATGTAGTTATCTCGTTTTTTAGTGGTATTTCATTATCAGAGTACAATCCTTGATTCCATTAGAACGTTGCACGTTGTTGAATGTTCGGACTGAGAAGTATCTGGTTTCCAGGTTCGTTCTCCGCCATTTTCATGATCCTTGATTTCATCATCATCTATTTTCGTTATCTGTGCTGCGGCAACTATTGTTTGTCGTTGTTTTATCTTGTTGCACTTTCTTCTTCAGTGTGGCCGTGAGTGCTGATGGCGTGTGAAGATTGTGTGTATGGTGGGTTTGTACCGCTGCCCTAAACAGTAGGCAGTAGGATGATGATGTTAAGTTACTTCTGATGACCACTTTGACGATTACAACAGCTTATGACAGACAGATGGTTGATGGTTTTAAATATCTGGTAAACATACTTCACGCCGACAGCGGTGAACGTAATACAAAGTTTATTTACCTAAGAAATTCAACAACATTTGAAATGAAATGTTCTGCCCAACCTTCCACTTGAGGCTGGTAACTTTTGTACAGGAAAATTTATTTTATGATGCAAATTCTAAAACATTGTCCTCACTCATTCTCCTTATTTTCTCTTAGGCACTGTCACTGCTTCTGTTTTCTTCTACTGACTCTGGTAGTCAAGATGGTTATGGCTTGAGAACCACTGTTGTCATTTTAAAACTTCTGTCATAGCAATTATCGCAGTACAGGTATACCTCGCTTTATGCGCTTCACTTTATTGCGCTTCGCAAATACTGCGCTTTTTTTTTTTTTTTTTTACAAATTATTCATGTTTATTTATTAGAGCGTGCCTTCTTCTTCCGATAGATTTTGGCTCTCCACCAGCAAAAAGGTTACGATTCGCTGAAGGCTCAGATGATGAAGATTAGCATGTTTGTAGCAATAAAGTATTTTTTATTTTACAGTACGTTGTTTTTTTTTTTTTAGACCTAGTGCTATTGCGCACTTAATAGACATAATGTAAACATTATTTTAGGCTTTTATATGCTCTGGGAAGCCAAAAAAAATGGGCGTGACCCGCTTTATAGCGATATTCGCTTTATTGTGGTGGTCTGGAACCGAACCCGCAAAATCTCCGAGGTATACCTGTACTCGTTGGTCTTACTTCTGCCATTTCTTGCTCTGTTGTACTTCTTAGTGTGTGTTGCGTGTCTTTTACATAGGCCTATTGTTAATGTTAATTGTTTAGATACAGGATGGTTCCTGTGGCCAAGATGACGTCTAGGGTAGTAACTCTCTTTGATACCGCAACCAGCCAACACCACTCAGAATTATTTGAGTCACAAAGGACGAAGTGGACGATATAGACACTTTTTATCAACACTTCACGCTGCTTCAGTATTGTAAAAGCCAATCTACCAAATAGCATAAAATATGCAGTCGTCGATATAACACTAGGCCGTCAGTTCATGTCTGGAACACTGTCCTTTTCAATTTCCACATTTTTATTATATCTGTCACACTCGACATTGAGCATTCATACTCCCTTTAAACAGTGGCGGCTTTCTTTAATGAGCTGTAGAGCTGCAGCACTCCCAAAGAAAAGGACTGCATACTGCTGTCTCTACTACATTATAATACATAATACGGACAGACCAAAAAATTGAGGTTACACCGGAGGGGTTAAATAAAAAAAAAAAAAAAATTATCTAACACCGTATGTGCTGCGAACGATTTCAGCTCAAGTGACCTTGACCTCTTATAAGCGAATGCTTGTCATACACACAGCTAGAGACGAATTACGATTGGTTTGAATTTTTTATCATGAGCTGCAACGGATCGCAGCTCGTGTAAATTATCTCTAATTAAAGGGAAGTTACAATGAAAATTTTAAACACGAGAAATAGTGCATACAAGTCTGTGTAACCGATTTGAGACTCGGGAAGCTGCTACGACTGCCAATGATTACTCCTAGTTGCTGTAAACTTTTAAAATAACTTTTCAGAACTTCTTGACAGATTTTAGATGAGATAAGACACTAATCATTTGTGTCTGGGTTGATATTTCACATGGTGGTCACAATTTGTGACTATTATGTATAGTATTTGAAATGAATGAACAGTGCAGCACCCCCAATGACAACCCCCTGGAACCGCCACTGCCTTTAAACGAAGATAGCTAGATACACCTCACAGAAGATCTTGATGTACCAGTGATGGAACAACATAGGGATGTATAATAATTATGTATTTTTCAGGAGCTCAAACACATGTGTCCACTCGCCAAGACACACAAAGGTCGAAGTCACTGCAGACGATCTCTGTCTTCTGCATTCCTAGTTTCACGTGTGCCTTCGACACCATAGAGGCATGACGTTACTTCCTGTATTAATAAATGACTCCGTATAAAATAAACAAACAAGGAGCCCTGTCGAGCTACCTAATGATATCGACACAATCGTTATGAATTTTAATCATAACAGTGGGATTACTTGCTGTATCTTTAGAAAAGACTCGTCTAACCACCAGGGGTAATAATTTCTACCAAACGTCTATTGTTTCACACTTCTCAAGTGTTAGCTGCGCCCTATTGTTCTTCTCATTATTCTAACTGTTTATCTAATTGCCGAGATTCGACATACCTGGTCGTCTGGTCGTCTTGAGAAGGTGTACATTTTCTTCAACATGGGAACACTGTCTCTCTTGTCCACTCTTCATAGTATTTTTAACACTTGGGAGAGAACCGATTTTTCTCAACTTACGCTTAACGCGTTTGGATCTGAACTGATTAAAACTAGCACCCCGATTTACCATTACAATTATTTACGAAATTTCTAGATCAAACTTTGTCACGAACCATTCACTCGCTTCTACAAAATCCCGTGCAAAACTTACTTCGTTCGCATTATCCGAAAAACCAAACTCAGTTTATCCCCCAAGGGATGTAATTATAAATTATTGCCCTTTGCGTCCCAATCAACAAGTCATAGTTGTATCGTCTTCTAACGCAAACTCCAAGTTCGCTAAATCAGCTTATGCAAATTTATGAAACCTGAATTTCTGACACGCGATTCCCTATTAACTAAAAACACGAATATTCTCAATTTGCGCGATTAAGGAGTTATCGCCCCTTACCTACAATTCAACAAGTCATAGTCTCATCTACCCTTCAGTTAAACCCAATAGTCTGTCACTCTCTGTATGCAAATGTCCTACACCAAACTTTCGACACTCGCCCTTCCTATCACATCAGCTCTACCCATGAATTCTTGTTTGCCTTGGCTTCCTCTTCCACTGATCGTATCCAGTTGTTCATTGGCCTACCCAATCTTCGTGGACTTACATCAATCCCTAGTCTATTTTAACTACTTTTGAGCATGCTGGAACTTGATATTAACAGAACAATCATAATCTTCTTCATCACTTTCCTTTCCGTTCATTATGGAGCATTGATAACGGAGGGGTCTTCCATATTGATATCATTCAACAGGTTTACAAAATTCCGAAATTAAGCCAAGCGAAATATCGACCAGTAGGTCAGACAGGAAGATTGCAATAATTCACATGGATTTTTTATCACTGAACTTCCTTGATTTGTGTTTGACGCTGTAGGTTAAAAGAATGCTTGAAAAATATTAGTCAAAGGAATTTGTGATTGCTCCGCTGTAATCGAAGTAGTTAGGAGCGGTTATTTAATGTGACCAAAGAATCATGAAATTAGCTACTCCTGTGGCTTCCCTCAAGGTCTTATTTCCGACCAGACTGAATGGGAGAGCCCGATTAATAGTAAAGAACGCTGGGATGGCCACGGTCATTTGTCTTATCACTGATAATGTTTTCCGTTTGGCCGGGTTGTTGCTTGATAGTGTTTGTTTGCACAGGAATGTGTCGGGAAATATAAATCTGGTGACAGATTTAAGACATGCACTTAAGATAACTCAAGGGGTTTGGAGCAGGAAAATGATATAATCATTTCCGGACAGACTTGTTGTAGGCAATAGTTATGGTAAGTTGTCAATCTGGAAAGATATTATCAGTGATAGATCTATGAAGTCGGGAGTGTAAACATGATCAATATCAACGGAAGAGAAAATATCTTATATAGAAGTGACTTTTGAAAATCACATTTAATGTGTCACGAAGGCATTTTCCAAGAGAGATAATGGGGGTAGCCCCTACAAAAATAAGCAAATTGATTGCTATTGCTTTGGCATTTGAGATGTTAAAATACATTTCTGACTGGCGCCTTGTCATATAGTAGCAATGCGGACGCGTTAGCCGAATATTGTTATAAGCTAGCACATTCTAAAGCATTGATAATTCAACTCGTCAAGTAGACAGCCAGACGTCAGAATAAGACATAGAATCAGGATTCAATTTTAAAGGACCGGACAACGTATAAGAGCATTATGTGGACTTACACCGCAAGAAAAATTATCTTCATTAATACGGAAAGCCTGGAATCCTAGGAACCTGAACACTAAAACACAGTGGGATTCTATTTGCAAAGTAATACCCCATACTACGTGTAAGAGGAATCTTAACCAAGTTACCGAAACTATTCTCTCAGCCAGAAGTTCGTATTGCCCAAGTATTTGGGGGTGAGCTGTAAATTTTATCCTTCTATGTTTTGCAATATTAACATGTGAAAATTGCTCGTGGATGTTCACGTTCATACGAGGCGGGCAGCTTCAGCACATAGAATGATGTTTTAAGGAACCACCACTACAAGAGCTTGTGACTGCTTTTTGCGGGTTTCTCATAGGGAACCAAAAGCAGAGGTAGTTTTAAGTTCCATATCGAGCAGGGAATGGATGATGACAGAAATAATGTACATAATTATTATATGAACCTTTTCAACCAGTGCATGTGTATATGTAAACATGGTCTATATAAATGCAATGGGTGTTTTTCGCTCACTGGGATTAACATTAATACTCAGAGAAGGTAAAGTTCTGAGGCAGATGGGATGGTGGAATTAAAGGGACACACACCTGATTTTCGGGTCAGGAGACCCAATACTCAGGAGGGATATTTATTTCTCTCTAATTTCATGATACTAGTCGGTGGTACCAACTGGTGGTACTAGTCTGTGGAATAAGTGTGTGGTATAAGTGGCCTTCAGTCAAAGCTAGACACCAACAGCAGACTGGTCTTAAAAGACGCTGGACCATCTTTTTAATTACCCCACGATACTACAAAGGGCGTTTTCGGCCACCATGCTTGGCCAGTGGTGAGAAGAACCAGTCTACAACCTGCAAGGAACCAACATCGTCTGGAGCAGAAGCAAACCGACATGTAACTGGCAGCTAAGTACCCACTTAAAGCTGCCAAGTGAACTCTAATAACTAAATTTCCTAAAATATCCAAATCCTCACCAGTGATGAATCTTTAAAGACATGTTTCCTATAACACTGTGGTGGATTAACACCGGGGAGGTTATTGATGGTAAATAAATGAAAAACTAAGTGTCAACAGCGTGAGGTCAAGCTATGTAAGACCCTGAGTCTAATAGTTGAAAATGGTGTTGATGAGTTCTCAGGGGACCTAACGCTACCTCCCTCAGATCTCACGCTGTGCAATATTTTTATATCTATTGTGTGATGTTTGTTATATGGCTACGTGTCTAAGGTAATGAAAATGTAGTGATAAATGCCTGAAGAAAACAAACACAACTTTAACTCAATGAAAATTAAATCAACAAAACTGGGGTTAAAGTTATAATATTATCTTACAATTTTAATTTCCTGTACCGCAAATCTTTTGGGACAGGAATGTTTAAAACTTAAAAATGAAGTGTATTTATGTACAGCATTAAATAAATATGAAGGACATCTTGTCCATAAATGTCACTACTACAATGTTTATAGAATTTTATTCCCTGCTGAAACAATACTGTCCTATGAAGTGTCACTACTTGGAAGGACTGGGTGTCTCATCATTTCACAAAACAGTCTATAGTAGCGTGTGGAGAATACAACGTGATGAATTGACATAAGCCCGCATCTTATGGGTTATCTTGTGGTTCCTTTGAAGATATATGACTTGCTGGAAAATACACACTCGTTCACTACAGTGTTCTCTGGAGGCAGATAAGACTTCAACATTCAAGCAACCAGCATGTTGCCTCGAAACTTTGCAGCTCCAGGTTATGGCTCACTGGGTAATATATGACTCAACCCTGCAACAAGAGGAACAGGCCTCCCTAAGTACTCTATATACATATGTGTATCTCCACAACTATCAATTAAACATCATTAAACATGCGTTGTGATCAGATAAAAGAGTTAACCAAAATAGCTACAGTCCCTAATTTTAATTGTGACTGCTTCATAATCAGGGGGTATCTTCTTCTTCCCACATGGTTTCAACGCCCCTGTCACTTTAAATCTTCGTTATCTTCAGCTGGGTTACACTCTTTTCTTTTTTTCTTTCTAGTGATCTGTTAATTCTTTTCATATGAAATCTTATTTATTTTTAAAGTTATTAGAACCTGAGGTCTGCCGAAGACTGCCAGTGGCTTCCTGGTCTTACAGTCGTAATATTTTATATAACCATTTTCCAACACAATGTACTTTCATTTGCTTCATAAGTCTACTTAGGCATGCATGTGCTCCTAGTATGTCGCAAGCTTCCACAAAGGCAAATGTCGCACAACACAAAATTTGTGGGCGCCCTATCTGGGTTGGCCTCTACATATTAATAATAATAATATATATACATCAATAAAAGTGTTTATCTTACCGCAATCAATGAAATATTTCACAAGTATAAGGTTAACTAGCGATCAGTGGCACAAGTTCAGATCGCCGACTTCCAGACCGCAAAGGCAATTGGTCACAAATTTCTCTGCGTCTGCTCTTAACCCTTCTTGGAGGAAATATTTTTTTCAAGTGGCACTTATACTTAGCAAAGCGTTCGTTTATCCCCTCTTTTCCTAGACTAACCTCAACCAATAAAATCAAGTTAAGCCAATTTGACTTTCTTTAAAAAAACGCGTTTAGAAAAAATGTAACCTCCGAAGATTTTCAAAGTTGAGCGGTTACCACTGTGTATGTCTGTCTGTCTTCAATTTTTATTTTCTACGATATCTCTGTTGTTATTGAAGCGATTTTAAAAATTGAAAGTGATTACACTAGTCAACAACCAAAATGTACCAGAAATGAAAATAGCTTATCTTAACTAATTTTGGTGTGCTGAAAACGAAAATGACATTAAAAAATGTTGATTGGCTCTAGTTTTCAAGATATATGCTACTAGTTTATTTAATTACGGTCAATTTATATATATGACGCAACTGTTGTGGGCGATTGCATAATTTTTTCTGATGACCAATAAAAATGTAACTAGAAGTTGACGATGCAATCCTACCTATGATTACATCACATTTGTGTATAAATATCTTATCTCTGATAAAATTTTGCCATTAGTTAGTGCATTTGTCCTTATCAAAAGTATCGTAGTTAGAAATGCCTAGGACATGTGTGAACAGTGCTAATAATTTCTGTTATATATGTGGTGAGGTGACATTTGTATCACAAAAACGAAATATAACTAAAGTGATTAAGAAGGCATACATTTTGTATTTTGGCTGCAGAATAGGAGATCAAGATAAGAGCTTGGCGCCACACATATGCTGCAATACATGTGCAGCACATCTTAAACTGTGACTGGCAAAAGGAAAGCTTTGCCTTTTGCAGTCCCAATGATTTGGAGAGAGCCCACTGATCATCTCAACAACTGTTACTTTTGCATGGTCCCTCCAATTGGGAAAGGCATATCAAAGAAGAAAAAATGGACTCTGGAATATCCAAACATCCCCTCTGCAATACGTCCGGTACCACATGGCGATGACCTACCAGTTCCCAAAGTGCCAGAATCATTTTCAGCTGCTTCCACTGATGAAGAAGAGGATATTGGTGGTCCTGAACCATCAACCTCAAGCGACCCAGATTTTGAGCAAACTACATCCACTAAACCACACTTAATAACCCAAGGTGAACTGAATGATCTTGTAAGAGATCTGAATTTACCGAAGAACAAGGCGGAGCTTTTGGGTTCCAGATTGCAACAGTGGAATCTCCTGGCAGAAGATGTTACAATTTCTGTGTATAGGAACCGCCAGGAGCCGCTTATTACATTCTTTTTCAAAGAGGGTGACCTTTCTGCGTGCCACAACATTTCTGGTTTGATGGCAGCCCTCAAAATCAATTACATACTGGAAGAGTGGAGGCTTTTCATTGATTCATCCAAGACGAGTCTTAAAGCTGTTTTGTTGAATAATGGTAATGTGTTATCGTCAATTCCAGTTGGTCACGCAGTTCATATGAAAGAAACTTATGAAAACATTAAGCAGCTTTTGAAGTGTATAAACTATGATCATCATCATTGGTCACTTTGCGGTGACTTAAAAGTGGTCGCTCTTTTGCTTGGACTACACCAAGTACTGTTGCTTTCTCTGTGAGTGGGATAGCTGTGCATGAAGTGACCATTACATCAGAAGACATTGGTCAATCAGGCAGTCATTGCAGCCTGGCAGTAAGAACGTTGAGAACCCAGCACTTGTCGACACCAGCAATATTTTGTTGCCACTCTTGCACATTAAGCTGAGTCTCATGAAAAACTTTCAAAAAGGCTTTCAAATACCTCATCAGAAAATTTCCAAGACTGAGTGAAGCTAAAATAAGAGAGAGAGTATTTGTTGGTCCACAAATTCGAAAACTTCTTCAGATGACAAGTTTCTTTGCGTGTTGCATGGCAAGGAAAAAGCAGCATGGCTAGCATTTAAGTCAGTGGCGGAAAATTTTCTTGGAAACAACACATCTGATAATTACACTGAAATTGTAGAAAATCTCCTTCTGAAGTATAAGAGTCTTGGCTGCAACATGTCTTTGAAAATTCATTTTCTGGATTATCATCTGTATTTCTTTACGTCAAACTGTGGAGCGGTCAGTGATGAGCATGGTGAACGATTTCACCAGGACATTGCTGCTATGGCATCATGGTATCAAGGCAATTGGAGCCCTTCAATGCTTGCTGATTACTGTTGGACTGTGACAAGAGATACCTCATCGATTGACTACAAGAAGCAAGCAAAGAGAGCTCGAACAGCGACTGAATAATGACGGAATGGGTTCAAATGTGCCTTTTAAAAACATGATATGTGAACTTTAAATAATGTTTTTATTTTTTCTATCATTTTATGTTGAAATATCAATTAATTGAGTATGTAACCACAATTTTTATAATGCTAAAGTAGAAAGACTAGCTGTTCACCCCAGAGAATTAAACAAGCATACATTATTTGTATTACTGTAATGTAACTTCATCATTTAAAAAAAAACCCAGAGCCAATTGGTGAATTTCATTATGATATTTGAAATCAGCATGTCAAAATCAATAAGAAATGGTATATTTAATTTCTGGTACAAATAACTTTTGAAAATTTGTTGACTAGTGTTATTAACCAGACAATTGTCCTTTATCTAGCCAGTATGTTTTCATTTACTTCTTTATCCTAGTTTTCATCTTTGTACTTTTCTTCTTTATTTAGTCAGAACAACTTACTTTTACTCTAAGGCAAGCTAACATATAAAGATTAATATGGTATTCCAATAAACAATATTATCGTTTCTTTTCTTTCCTTTTATTTATTTTTCCATTAGAATGCAATACATTATCTACGTTTTTCTTGCCCCTTTTCTCTGCCTTGCACACATTTGGTTTGCTAGTTTAAGTTTCACAATGCACAAGTTAGGTTAGATTTTTTCCATGTTAATCCCCCCCCCACCCTTTTTTTCTCTCTCTCGCCCGTTCTTTGAAAACGAAACACGCGTTGGCCGGCTGCCAAACTGTCTAATGGTCGTTTTAAATATTAGGACAGGTAACGAAAAAAGCTTGTGGTTTTTGGGGGTGGGTATCATACGCTTGGCATTAGTTAATTCAAATCTTGGACAAGCGATGGCCTTGGGCAAAATAATTTCAAACATGTTGTAGTTATTTATAGTTACAACCTGTCTCTAAATAATAGGGCGGGTGTCTATGAGGTTTCTGGGGGATAGGTACCCTCTTCCATCTTATGGTAAAAGAAAATCAAGGAGTGTCCAATTCTAAGCTGAAAGTTTGACCTTTGTCCTCAACGATTTTCAAATATAATAGTGGGGTTAAAAGTTGTAAAACTACGTTACTAGATTTCGAATTGGGGAAATTTGAGGGGGGTGTCACACGGAGTTCGTTTTACTACAAACACCCCACCATTATTTATTTTAAATTGTTAACTATTATTGATTATTAAATGTATTATTTATATATATATATATACAAATTTATAGTTGATTTTTTTATATTTATGTTTATAGTTTTCATTTTGAGTGAACTGCACCCGTATGATTCGGTAATTGTAAATACATATAAACAAAACTATTGAAGTAATATTTTGCTGATTTAAATCAGTTGGGGACTCATCAAAACGAGCAAAATTCTTTCTCCTCATAGAAGGTCTGGGAAGATATAAATGTGATAGGGTGGGTGAGAAATATGATGTTGCGATATGTGATCCCTTTCTTGCGGCAAATTCACACTCGCACCAGACCCGTACAACAATGAAACTCTTGATTCTAAGGCAGAGTCTGTATTTATTCGTTCAACCCTTTCCCTGACCCAAACCCATAAAGCAAATAAACGAACACTAAACAAACAAACACCCAGCCTGTGCTCATGTGCTAACCTACATGTCTTTGTTCAGCTCTTCTACTGGCGGCGCGTATCTGGTTTCGCTTCTTCATTCTGGACCGCTGTTGCGAATAAAATCTCTTTCGCTTGTTTTTGTTGTTTTGAAAAGGTGATGGGTGGAGAGCGGGCACTTAATAGCTGACCATTATTCCCTCTTCTCGTTCCATCTTGGTCTACCCTGTTCAACCTGAAAATTGGTTATAATTGGGGTATTTAGTGTCATTTTATTTACTAATTTTGTATTAAGTTTTTATCAACTATTGTCTTTTGCAGTTGCTGGTTTTAATTTATATTAGTATTTGTCATTTTATTTTCAGTTTTGTATTGTATATAGATAACTATTGTCCTTTGCACTTGGTTTTAATTTGTATTAGTGTTTGTTTTGTCTTTTTTTTTTTAAATCTCGTTGTCTTTCCTTGTCCTACGAGTAGTTAATAGGTTTGCTAATTTTTCTGGTTTATTTTTTTAATGATTTGTTAGTTTTTGTTGCTTTATTTCTATTTGGTTTAATGTCTTTTCTGAAGTATCATTTTTGTTATTGTTGTTTGATATTGCCATTATTACTAACCTTATACGTTTTTCTTTGTTTTATATATATCGTTTAAGTATTGATTGGGCTTCCCCTGGGGCATCTATACTTAACACCTTATCCCCTGCCATGTCTATATTGTTATTTCTAAAGTATGTTTTTAATTCTAGCCTCTGTTGATCATATTTTCTACAGTGGATCAGGTAGTGGTCTATGTCATTTTCTTCCTGACATTCTTGGCAGTGTGGTTCCTCTATCAGGAAGTATGCTGCACCGAGACGGAGACGCCACAGCTTTTTGTTCGAGGGTACCTTTAGTTCTTCTCTGATCTGGCACGTCCTTGTTGGTTCTTTCAGCAGTTTGAACGCATGTCTGCCTTTTCTACTGTTCTTCCATTTTGTCTTCCATTCCTCGTTTATAGTTAGCTTCACGTGGCTCTTGATCTCCGATCTTCCCAGTCCTGCTCTTATATTGTTTTTATTTATCCTTCCATACTTGGCGTTCTGGTCTGCCAACTCGTTACCAGCTATACCTATGTGTGCTGGAACCAGCACTAGCCTTACACTACATCCTCTGTTCCCTAGTGATGTGTTAATTGCAAGAATTTCTTCTTTTATGTCTGGCCGGCTACATGTACCTGGGTGTTCTAGGGCTTGTAGTGATGATAGTGAGTCTGTAAATTTGGTAACAGCTTCTGGTAGGTTATCTTCGATTATTTCTAAACATTTTAGAATTGCTACTATCTCTGCGGTAAAAATCGAAGCCCCTTCAGTTACATTGTAGCTCTTCTTTATTCCCCACTGTGGTATTACTACTCCTGCACCTAGTTGCCCATTATCACCCTTGGATCCATCAGTGTAGACGGCCAGACTTTGTTTTGTAAGTTGATTTATGAACTTTCTACTTATCGTTTTGGCTTCCTTATCTTCTATGTTTTGTTTGATCTTTTCGATAAGTAAGTAGTCTGTGATTGGTGTTTTTAGTTCCCAGGGTGGTATTGTGCTTCTATATTTATTACTATTTTTAATTGTGTTTGACAGTTCTTTGAACTGTGTTAGATCTTCTATAGTTCTCCATCCTGTTGGATATCTTTCTTTATTTAAGGGGACGTCCCAAACACTTGGTTGGTTTTTGACAAATGCTTTATGTGCTGGATGTGCCACTTCTTGTGCTACTTTACTCCAATAATTTAATCTTAGTTCTTTCCGTCTTAGACCAAGGGGCGGTATGCCAAGATCTACTTCTAGTGCTTCTACTGGTGTTGATATAAATGCACCTGCAATGGTTATCATGGCTGCATTTTGAACTCTGTCTAGTTTTGCTTTGTTAGAAGCTGCAATGGAGTCATAGACTATGATGGTATAATCTAGTTTCCCCCTGATGAAAGACTTGTAGAACATAAGCATTATTTTATTGCTGCCCCCCCCCCCATCCACTACCTTTTACTATCCTTAGTATATTTAGGGGTCCCCTACAGCTTTCTACTAAATTGTCTACATGTTTATTCCAATTTAGTTGTTTATCTAAAGTCATGCCCAGAAAGCTAGTTGTTGAGGAGGTACATATTTTCTGTCCTTGTAAAAAGTTTTCTAGATACCTATAGGTTTTAACAGTAATGCCAATCTTTTTCATTTTGTAAAGAGCTCCATCTCTCCAGCATTCATCATATGCTCTAGCGACATCCAAAAAGACTGCCACTGTTTTCTCTTTCCTCTTGAACCCTAGCTTTACATCGTGTTCTAATCTTACTAGCTTGTCTACTGTACTTCTGTCTGCTCTAAACCCTGACTGGTTTGGGCTATATAACTGATTTGTTTCAAGGTAGAATTTAACTCTTTTGTTAACAACAGTTTCCAGTATTTTACCTAGTTGTGATGTTAAGGAGATAGGCCTATATGAACTTACATCATGGGCTTCCTTATTGTGTTTTAGGATGGGTACTATCATAGCTACTTGCAATGCTTTTGGTATCTTTCCTAAGCTCTAGATTTTGTTATAAAGCGAAGTTATTGCGTTTATAGTTTTTTTGGTACTTTCTTAAGGATTTCGTAACTAAGTATATCATGCCCTGAGGCAGTATTAGATTTCTCTTGTATTGCACTGGTTACTTCTTTCTCTGTTATATCAGCATCTAAATAGTTTGTTTCATATCTTTGATCTGGCAATTCCTTAAAAAATTGTATCCCAAGTCTTTCTCTTCTCTCATTTTCTTCCTGTCCAAGACTACTTTTTGCACTGACTTTATAGAAGTACTCAGCCAGGGCATTAGCTTTTTCTTTATCTGTTTCTGCTCTTTTTGGTGGTTTGATTGTTGGCATTCATTCATTCATAACCCTCCACTCCCAAAGGAGCATAGGCCTTCAACAAACACATGCAAAGTCCTCCTGTCACGTGCCATCATCTCAAGTTCATTCCACGTTCGCCTCGTCATTTTCACCTCTGTTTCCAGCTCTCTTCTCCATGTGCTTCTTGGTCTACCTCTGCCTCTCTTGCCCTGGGGGTTCCAGAGCAAAGACTGTCTTGTAATACTATCAACAGGTTTCCTCAGTGTGTGTCCTATCCATCGCCAGCGTCTTCTTCTCATCTCTTGTTCCACTGGCACTTGTCTAGTTCTTGTCCTCAGTTCCACGTTGGTAACCTTGTCATACCATTTTAATCCCTCTGATCTACGCAAGCACCCAATTACACTGGCTAACAAAAAAAATTTTTTTTTCTTTCTCTAACATTTCTATGTTTTTCTGGTCAATTTTAATGCGTTGTTTTTAAATCTGCAAACCGTTTTTCTCTATCAGGTCGGGATCTCTAGAAATATGCAATTGAGGTTTTTTAACAACGCATACAGTATTACAACATCATTCGTACAAGAAGTATAACAGTGATGTAGGCTTGAATTTCTTTGCAGTCGACTTTCGTCGGTGAATGGCATGTGGTACATCGCGATGAAGCATCCAACAATAATCGGCAAGCATGGTCACACTCCACCGTCCTTGATAACGTGACTCCATTACGGCGATATCTTGATGGAATCGTTCTCCATGTTCATCGCTGACTTCGCCAAGGTTGTCAGGGAAAAAGTCAAGATGAGAATCGAGCAAATGGATTTTGAGGGACATGTTACAGCCCATAATTCTGTATGCATCTATGCACTGCTTAACAATATGCACATAGTCGACAGATTTGTGATTTCCCAGAAAGTTATCGACGATCGATTTGAATGCGCAAGCTCACTACCATGTAACAAGTTCTCGAATTGTTTGTCTGCAATAACTTTCCTAATCTGAGGTCCTACAAAGATACCTTCCTTTATCTTTGCATCGCTAACTTGCGGAGACTTTTCTCGAAGATAAGTGAAAGCTTTGCTCGTTTTATCTAACGCTTTTACGAAATTCTTCATGAGCCCCAACTTTATATGTAACGGTGGTAAAATGATGCTGTCTTTGTTAACTAATGGCTCGTGTATTACATTTTTATGTCCGAGCTGCATACGATCCCTGATAGGCCACACCTTTCTTGCATAATGTTCCTGTCTGTTGCGGCTGTCCCATTCACACAGGAAGCAACAAAATTTAGTATACCCAGTCTGCATGCCCGTGAGAATTGCAATGACCTTTAGGTCTCCACAAATCCGCCATTGGTAGTCATTGTACTTTATTTTTGCCAAAAGTATAGCCATATTGTCATAAGTTTCTTTCATATGAACAGAGTAGGCGACTGGAATTGATGAAAAAAAATTTCCGTTATGCAAAAACACGGCTTTTAGACTAGTCTTGGAAGAATCGATGAAAAGTCGCCAATCGTTGACTATGTGCTCATGACCGAGGTGCACCATTAGACCGTTTACATCTTTGCAATAGCAAATGTCAGCATCCATCTCAAAGTATTGAACAAGTTCTCTGTGTCTATGACGAAATTTAGATATCGGAGTATTGGGCGCTAAAAGATTCCATTCTTTGAGTCGCGAACCGCGTAATTCCGCTTGTCCTTTGGTAAGAGCGAGATCACGTATTAGATCTGAAAGTTCTGAATGGTTAATTAAGTGAACACCACCATTCACCGGTGTATAATCCGAGTCAGAATTAGTTTCTAAAGCAGGTAAACTATCACTTTCTGATGGTTTATTCACGTCCAACGGATATTGTTCTGGTGGATCTGGGATCGGACACGTGATTGGATCATGAGGCACTGGTTTCTAGACCGATTCAATATTTGGATAAACCACAGACTTTCTAGTTTTAAAAGTGAAACCATGGATATTTGTCAAGCAGAAGTAACAATCAGTAGCGTGATTTGTCGGTTCACGCTATATTACTGGCACTCCAAAAGGCATCGACTTATGCTTCGGCGATTTTCGTAACCAACCTGCCAATGTATTTGCACAAGTCGAACAAACTGCATTTGGCTTCCAAGATTTATTTGCATCATCAACTTTCGAATCGAAATAAAGTTCATATGCTTTCTTTAGTAATGGTGTAAAGTTTTTCTGGTGAACACGATCGGTAAAATATCCGCACACGTAACAGAATAGATCAGCCGAATTTCTACAACTTCTAGAAGCCATATTTCGCTCAGAATTATTTCAAAATACAGTAACTATTGGAAAAATAGCGTAACATATGTCATGCATCTTTTAGCAGTATAAAAAGTAGAATTATTTTGCATGTTATTAATAAGTTATATAGTAAAAATGAAACGGAGCAAATAACGGTTTCCCAAAAATCTATTTATTCACAAATATCTTAAGAACCCGATGTGATAGAGATAAACGGATTTCTAATTTGAAATCAGCGCAAGAAACTGACCTAAGAACACTTATTCTTATATAAGAAAGAAAAATGTTGTTTGTCAGTGTTATGAACGTCTGTAGCTTTTTGGTTGTTGTCTTTGTTGTTCTTCATGTCTCAGAGCCATACAATAGGACTGACTTCACATTTGAGTTGAAGATTCTTATTTTCGTCTTGGATCCGATTTCTCTTGATCTCCATATATTTCCCAATGCAATGAAAGCTCCTCTTGCTTTTTGTATTCTTACTTTGATATCACTGTCTGTCCCTCCAACTTTGTCTATATTGCTGCCAAGATATGTGTACTATTCTACATCTTGTATTGGTGTTTCTTCAAGTTCAACCTTGTTATCATTACCTGCATTTATTCTCATTATTTTTGTCTTATCCCTGTGTATTTTCAGACCCAATTGCTGTGACCTTTCATCGAGTGTTTTCAATTTGTCCTGCATCTGATTACGGTTATGGGACAGAAGAGCCAAGTCATTAGCAAAATCCAGATCATCCAACTGCTTAGTCAGAGTCCACTGGATTCCATTTCTGTTGTGTGTTGTCGATGATCTCATAACCCAGTCTATTGCTAGTAAGAAAAGAAATTGAGACAAGAGGCATCCCTGTCGCACTCCTGTTCGTATCACAAACGGTTCTGTAAGCTGTCCTTCGTGAAGAACTCTGCATGTCATGTCTTCATGTGTTTTCTTTATTAAATTAATGTTCTTCAGGGGAACTCCATAATGCCTCATCAATTTCCAAAGTGATTCTCTGTCTACACTGTCAAATGCCTTTTCGTAGTCCACAAATCCGATGTATAGTGATGAATTCCATTCCAGACTTTGTTCAACTATTATTCTCAAAGTGGCTATCTGGTCTGTACATGATCTGTTTTGTCGAAAACCTGCTTGTTCATCTCTCAGTTTTTTGTCTATGGACTCTTTTAATCTCTCAAGGATAATCCTGTTTAATACTTTTCTTGGCACTGATAGTAACATTATTCCTCTATAATTGGTGCACTCTTGTAAATTTCCCGTCTTAGGCAACTTAACCAGATATCCTTCCTTCCATTCTGCTGGTATCTCTTCCTTTTCCCAGACTTTACCAAGTAATTTATATAACATCTCTGTAGCCGTGTCGATATCTGCTTTGATGGCCTCTGCTGGAATGCCATCAGGTCCAGACGCTTTTCCATCTCTTAGAAGCTTTATGGCTTTCTATATTTCTTCCTTCGTTGGTCTTTCACCGTTAATTTGTAGCACTTCTTCTGCTGGCTGGATGTCCGGGGGGTTTTGTGGAGCTGGTCTATTGAGAAGGTCCTCAAAACATTCTGTCCACCTCTTCATTTGCTCTTGTATATTGCTGAGCAGTTTTCCATTCTTGTCTTTTATGAGGCAACTTGTTTGCTTGTATTTCCCTGTCAGCTTCTTTGTGCTATTATACAGTTCTCTCATATTTCCTTTGGCTGCAGCATCTTCTGCCTCTCTTGCCAACTCCTCAATATACTTCCTCTTGTCTCTTTTGAAACTTCTTTTTTCTTCTTTGTTTGCTTCTGTGTACACCTCTTGAGCCTTGGCTTTGGAACTTCTGGTTTTGCTTGTGTTTAAATCTGCTTTCTTGTTTTTTCTGTCTTTTATCTTATTGATGGTTTCTGTTGTTATCCATGCTTTTTGATGTCGTTCCCTTTTCCTCAGTATTTCTTCACATGTCTCATTTCATACAGTTTTGATTTGCCGCCAATAGTCTTCTGTATTCTCTACATCTTCCAGCTGTTGGAGCACTTGGAATTTGTTGGATATTGTGACCGCAAATTTGTCTCTTGTTTCTTAACTACATTAAATTGTTCTCTATAATTTTGCATTGTTGCATATCACTTGAGTTTCATTTTTACTTTGGCTATCAGAAGGTGGTGATCTGATGCCACATCTGCTCCTCTATATACCTTTACATCCTGCAATGATCATCTAAACTTCTTGTTTATGCATATATGATCAATCTGATTTTCTGTTCTATGGTCTGGTGATATCCATGTTGCCTTGTGTATTCTCTTATGTGGAAACTTGCTTCCTCTTATAGCCAGTTGATTTGAAGCACAGAAGTTTGAGAATAGTTCCCCATTTTCATTCATTATTCCTAGCCCATGTTTTCCCATGACTTCTTCAAAGCCGGTGTTGACTGTACCTATCTTTGCATTCATGTCACCCATCAAAATTGTGATGTTTCTTCTTTTTACTTTTTCTATAATTTTCAGTAGTCTAGTATAAAACGCTTCTTTCACAGACTCTTCTTTGTCATTAGTTGGTGCATAACATTGGATGACATTTACATTTATTTTCTTTTTAGCTGTTTTAAAAGTAGCTGTTATTATTCTGGGTCCAACGGCTTCCCATTCAATGAGTGCTTTCTGTGCTTCTTTAGATAACACAAGAGCTACCCCTTCACTGTGGGGTGAACTTTCATCTTCATGTCCTGAGGACAGCACCAATTCACCTGTGATGAGTTTCTTCTTGTCTACCCCCTTCCACTTTGTTTCACACAGTCCCAGAACCTCGATTTTATATTCCCTCATTTCTGCTGCTACTTGTGCCACTTTCCCTTGTTCGTTTAATGCCCGAACATTCCAGGTGCCAAATCTGGAAGTTCTCCTAGAAGAAAGTAGGTTACTCAGTAACACAGACTCCTTTCGGCTTTCTCTGTGTTGCATCATACGCCCCCACGAGAGGACCTTCCCCTGTCTTGGATGGCTGTGTTTTATTTTCCTTAATTGACTTGTCCATGTTTTTTGAAGTTTTTTTGTGGTTTAAATTTTTACAGGATGGGGTAACCAGCCCCATGCCCAACCCTCCTTAGTCGCTTTCTACGACATGCATGGCAGGGAACAGTGTTACTATTCTTTGCTCCCCTTTCGGGCCCCGGTAACACACATTGTTGGCATTCATTCATTCATAACCCTCCACTCCCAAAAGAGCATAGGCCTTCAACAAACACATGCCAAGTTCTCCTGTCACGTGCCATCATCTCAAGTTCTTTCCACGTTCTCCTCATCATTTTCACCTCTGTTTCCAGCTCTCTTCTCCATGTGCTTCTTGGTCTACCCCTGCCTCTCTTGCCCGGGGGGTTCCAGAACAAGGACTGCCTTGTAATACTATCAACAGGTTTCCTCAGTGTATGTCCTATCCATCGCCATCGTCTTCTTCTCATCTCTTGTTCCACTGGCACTTGTCTAGTTCTTGTCATCAGTTCCACGTAGGTAACCTTGTCATACCATTTTAATCCCTCTATTCTTCGCAAGCACCCATTTATGAAAGTCTGTTGGCATTATTGTTCCCTTTGATTGCCTTTAGTTTTTTTCCATACTTCTTTAATTTGTGTGTTAGGACGAAGTGATTGACAAAACTCTTTCCAGTTGGTTTCTTTGGTTTTGAATATTATTCGGTTAGATTCATTCCTAATATGTTTATACTCATCATAGTTTTCTTCTGTTCTGTTATTTCTATATTTTTGTAAGGCCCTTTTTCTTCTCTCACGAATTTCTGCACAGCTTTTATTTCCACTTTCGCAGGCCCACTGCTGTCTTAATATAGGTGGCCTGGCCAGGAAGCTTCCACGCACGCTTCGCATCATGTCAATGGCACGGGCTCGCGCAAAGACGTGAGCTCGCGCTGGTAACTCAAACATGGAGATGGGTACTCTTGTACTGAGCGAAAACACATAAATATGATGTATCGGGAAACTTTGGGGCGTTATTATTGCCCATTTTATGGTCCAGTTACATAAAGTTTACACTGCCTAGATCCTATCAGCCGTAGTACTTGATTTCTCCAATTTCTATGAAATTCCCTAGAATTGAAGTCTCATTCTTCAATTCACATCTGTGCCAAGAGTAATCTTGAGCTACAGGTAGATACCTTGGAAGACCCTCAGTTGGGACTCTGAAGTTTAGCCACTTTTGGACCATCACTGCAGAGCAAGGGGAGAAATCCCGTGACACCGGTTGTCTTCCTGTCTGTCTTTGCCTTCCATAACTCAAGAGCAGAGTAGACTGAAGCGTGATATTACATGGGTTCGAACCCGGTAACAATGCCCCGAGAAGTAAGAGTTCTAACTACTCTGGCACTCGATGCTCTTCGCACAAAGAGTACACACAGAAAGTAAAAACTATTAGCAGATACTACTTGAAAAATTACACCTTCAGTAATTGTTCATACACAAAAAAGACACTCTCTACAAAGTACTAAATCCGAACAAAACACGCGCGATGTGTCTCAGAAACCGCGGAAAAGAAACAGAAGTTTCTGGTGTTTCAAGTAAGAAGACAATTACATCAAATCTCCATCAACATGATCTTCCTGTAAACAGAGGCCCAATGTAAAGAAATAAAGACAGACAACAAACAGACTATCAACTAAACAAAGAACTAGACATAAAAACCTGTCTCCGACAAGTGGCTATAGAATTTAAATACGATATAAAATAAATAATATTATTAGAAGACAGAAACAAAATGAAAAAGACATGAAAAGACCTTGAGCTGACGGCTCACGACAGGAGAACTTGGAATGATTTTGTTGAAGGTCAATGCTCCAGGAGGAGCTAAAGGATATTGATTGTTTGACGGACAGAAAAGAAAAACAGTGAGAGTTAATAACAATGAAGGTCCCAGTATCAGATTTGGACAGACACCGGCATAGTTATAAAACAGTGAGTTAATAACAATGAAGGTCCCAGTATCAGATTTGGACGGACACCGGCATACTTATAAAACACTGAGAGTTAATAACAATGAAGGTCCCAGTATCAGATTTGGACAGACACCGGCATACTTATAAAACAGTGAGTTAATAACAATGAAGGTCCCAGTATCAGATTTGGACGGACACCGGCATACTTATAAAACACTGAGAGTTAATAACAATGAAGGTCCCAGTATCAGATTTGGACAGACACCGGCATACTTATAAAACACTGAGGAAATGCTATGGAAAAAACAAAAAAATACAGCAAAGACTAAAGAAGGTGGCAGAAAACTAATGGTAATAAAAGTGGATAATAAAGAAATTCGTAAAAAAAGGCAGCGATGTAAATCATTACGGGCATACATAACCAGGCGGAAGAATCCAATAAAAGTTGAAAAAAAAAAGAAACACACCACTACGTGTTATGCCGCCTCGGGGAAGTTTGATCCATTAAACAAGGATATGTTCCTAAGATCAAATACAATTAATTCACAGTTTTTATTAAAGCAGCTCGAACGTGAAATATCAATAAGAACTAGTAACGACTAATTAAGAAATAAAAGTTATTTGCAATTGTGGTGTTATTTTTACACCCGGCTCGTTAAAATGACGAAAGTCTTCGTTAAATTAACGGGAGTTATTATTTGACATCTATTTTCTGCCTTACTGATTATACAATCTGCATATTTATCTTTGTGTGTATGAAAGTTGGACAGATATAACAACTATTTATTGAGTCGCCAAAAAAAAAAAAAAAAGTTATCTTTTGACCTAATCTGCGCAATATTATTGACAATAGGTATTTCCTTGAGTAAAGATTGTGATTTCATTTGTAAAGACTGAACTGAAATTTGATTGCTAGATGTAAAGACTAGCGCGTGCTATAGACTCCCTGCTAGATCTATGATTAGAAAAGGTGGCAATTATTTCTTATTAATTTTTTCTATGTTTTGGATCTATTCCGTTCGGTTAAAAAATAAGGTGGAGGATTTTTTTTTTAAATCGTAAATTTATTACAAAATGAAGCTCTTCGAAATTCTGTATTCTAGCATAGAATCCTTATCGCTAGCTGAATATATGCAAAGTTTTATGTTTGTACGTTGTATACATTTGAAGACATTTTGACATGTTCACTCATTCATTTCCTTTCTCGCCCCTTACATAGCAAGGGAGAGTCGAATTGACAGAGTGGTTGGAGCCTTGATCTCTCGCGGCAAGGGTGTCGAGATCGAATCACTGTACCGACACTCTCCAGTCCCCCCAGCTGTAAATGGGTACCTGACTTTGAGTTAGGGACGGAAAAGGCAGCGAGGAAGGCAACTGGCCACTCTATCTCTCGATGCTGGACCTAGTATGGTGAAGTCTCTAACACTTCCCTCCCCTACGTCAGTATCTGATATGGGACTACCTTGACCTTTGACATAGCAAGGGCCCACCACTACAACTGGCTCCCTTCCAGAAAGTACTCAAACCACTCATGCTCTTATCCCAGTGGTTTCTATAGAAATTTACTGCTCATGATGAGGTTGCCTGCACCCTACGCAGCGTTATAAACGTCGTATCTTACGCCATGTTTTTTTTTAACATACGCCCGCTATTACTCGAAGCGAGAATCTCCGGTTAGTATATCTAACCTGAGACTTATTTTTACGTGAGTATCCCTTTTTAAAATAAATATTAGACAAACATAAAGATATGTATTCAGGCACGCGTAAGAAATAAAGAAGTAGAACACTAGACAACAGAAAAACAACCGACGTGAGTGGCTTACCCAGGACTCGAACCCCAGACCTTCCGTGCGACAACCCCGCCTAGCTATGCAAGCGGATCACACTATCCTCCCGGCCATCTAGGCATCACCAAAAAATGATGCTTCGATGACTGGTCATTAGGGCGAACCGCAAGACACAACACCGGAAGTTTAAATGGGCAGCCCCAGCCTATTAATAACGGAATCACTTCTGTTGTTACCCTATTATACAGTATACATCAGTCCACACAAGACAGAGACCTTAATACTGTGTTTAGTAAATGATAGTAGGCTTAAGAACAGTAAGTATAGAACAGAGGGTAGGTTTTTGGTATTGTATAAACATTTATAACGCATAAGGAAGGGAAACCCGAGGCCTGTAAACAGTAAATAAATATTAGACAAACATAAAGGTATGTTTTCAGGCACTCGTAAGAAATAAAGAAGTAGAACACTAGACAACAGAAAACCAACAGACGTGAGTGGCTTACCCAGGATTCGAACTCCAGACTTTGTCAAATATTTATTTACTGTTTACAGGCCTCGGGTTTCCCTTCCTAATGCATATCCCTTTTTTCTCTGTACAATGTCAGGTGTCCACTCGCCGTCTTCGGAGGGTACCAGGTGGGTCGGCTCAGGAGCCGCCAGTCCCTGGTCGACGACACTTCTTCAAATGTCTTCGCCAGGGCTCGAATTAACCCAGTCCAAGTCCCGGTCAACGACACTCGTTCAAATGTCCTCGCCCGGGCTTGAACCTGGATCACCCGATTGCCAGCGCAGTGTGGTAACCATTACACCAGCGCGGCTCCCTTACGTCATGTTTGAAGGGAGCAGAATATCTATTCTTTCTTTGCCTCTTCAGAGACCTCAGGGGGTTAGGCAGAACCGCTCATGGTCGCTTGATACTCCTGTAACCGGGGCAGGTGTTCCTTAGGACTGGAACGGCACCATATTACCTTCATGTGGCAGTGCCGGTATATGCAGTATTTTCAGTTTACTTTACAGAGAGCAGATGTTTAACTGGCCTAATCACCAGAGATTTAGATTTCTCTCTTAAATTTGTGTTACCAGGTTCGATTTTCTTCTCTTAGGTGTTGATGTAGCGAATTTAATTGAAATGGATAGATTTCTTATCTAGATCTCAAAACTGTAGTAATTCACCTTTTCAACAGCGTTCGATTTCATGCAAAACTTTTAATATCTTTCAGCATGAAACTTTTTCAACAGCGAATTCGAACATTTTTACAAATAATGTATAATAAAATTCTTTTCATCTCATCATGCTTTCATCATGCAAAAATCCCTTTTTGCATCCTTGTCTCGTAGGCCTTTCAATTGTCAAATATGGCGAACCTTCTCATTCCACCGTGTTCCTTCTTTTAAGTTACAGTCTTATTTTAGGTTCGACGACATTTACCCATCTCCTCAGATTTGTCCTTGATTTCTTTATAATCATAAGCATTCCTTGAGTTAAATGCTTTCCAACACAAGAATATTTTCTACTCTACATGGTTTGAGGTGTAAGACTATTTTTTTGCAAATTGACTCAAATCCTCGAACCTAGTTCTGCTGCGACTAGGGTTGGGAGCTCTATTCAAAATACATATTTAACGATTGTCACTACTTACGCCAGTAAGAAAATTATAACCACTCAATGTCCTGAAATACACATTTTATAAGAAATGTTGAAGTTTGATTCTCTCAAACTAAGAAATATGTAGAGCTGGACCAGATACGACCTCTTGAGTTGCGCTCTTTCATTCTACTGCCAAAATGGCGTCGTTGTTCCACTTTCCCCGGGGTAAATCTGAGCTATCCGATTGGTCAGGGGAAATCACCCAATTATTAGAAATGGCGTGTAGAAGCGACTCTACCCTAAATATGTGACACTATTTATTATTTTCTGTTTCTCATAAAATATAAAATTATGGGGTGGTCTGTGCTTCCTCTGTCTTGTAAGAATATAGTCTGTTTCCAAAGGAACAACTATGTACACGGCCACATATAGATCCCGGGGCTCCGCAAATGTATCCCGTAGGGAGACATTTGAGTACTATCAATAACAAAAATCCATCCCCAAAAATTTCTAAGTTCAAAAAAATTTTTCAGAAAAATTTAAAGTTCAAAAATTTTTCTAAGTCCAAAAATATTTCCAAAAAATTTAATCTAATTCCTATACTGGGGTCCTATGTCTATATGAGGTCGTCTGCTATGTAAAAAAAACTAGTAGTGGACATCAACTTCAAAAAGTGTAACTTATTCATCACATCATAATATTTTTCACCAAATTTACAAATTGGCAACACTGCCCAACAAAATCTGCAAAACACTCATAAGGTCATCACTAAAAAAAATGTGACGAGTGGCAACACTGGGGAATGAACAATAAACTATCTTATTTGCAGAACTTGGCTGGATTATCATAATCTATTACATTTCATTCAAAAATATAGTTGATTACATTCTCTTGGATGTGGTAGGGGTGTTATCTCTTTTCTGTACTGTTATTTGCTCCATATTAAAAGCCTGCAAGTACTAAAAAAAAAAATCTTTTTTTTTTTTTCTGGCGTACTTATTTATTCTATTTCCCAAGTACTCTGCAATATTCCAAGAAATGTCCAAAATCTCTAATTCCTATGGTAATGGCAATCCACTTTCATAAAATAGCCAATGTTCTCATGGGTACTCATCATGTTCTCTTTTTTTTTCAGTGAATGAGCCACTTGCTCATTATTACATGTAGAAAACATCTCTAGACATAATATGCATATTTATCAGACGATAATACGACCAGCATCATTTTTATAAGTAATCATTTTTCACAATAAAAGCATTGAAACCTCATGGCTTATCCTTATTTATCTATCTGAATGTTTCTTTGTTATAGACATTTTCTAAATGGTAAGTGTATAAATTCGTTCTAAGTCCGTCACTGTAGAAAATGTTCTATATTACATTTTTTTTTTTTTTTTTTTAAATATGTGATGTTTGTCTCCAATATCCGTACGTCTGGTGGTGATCCTGTACATTAGTCAGTTATTTCTAATCATTCCTTCTTTTCTGTCAATACAGTATTTTTTTTTGTGTGAACTCTTCCCTAGAAATATTATTCTATATATATATTTATTCTTCAAAGATCTTCTTTGACTTACCATACATCAATTTTCAAACATCAAATTATTCAGCAACCAACAGACGAATGTGTTACTATCATATTATGAAATATAAGGGAAAAGAAAAATATAGTTTCCAAATCATCATGAATTTTCTACATTGGGTTCCGTATTACTTTATTTTCTCTTTTAAGACAACTGCTTATACTCTTGACAATATGTATCCATGTTGTCACTCTCGAGGCATCCTTGTATACAATTTATATTTGTCTCCTTTTTTTTTTTTTTCATAACACCAATGTATCATTTATGGTGTTCCAATATCATTGTATCTATTCTAGTCCTCCTGTTATCTTGAGAATTCATCCTTAGTAACTCCCTATGTACCTTATCTAGCAATACCTTTATGCAAAACCATCAAACAATTATTTATGGAACTATCAACTGAGATGTAAGAACTTTTGACAATATGAGATGAAAAAAAATTTTGGGGTCATCACTCAAAAAAAAATGTGACATAGAAAGGAAGAAAATAATCAATTGATCGTGAGGAATCTACAATATTCTCGTAAGACAAAGTTCCTGGCACTCTGACTACTATTTATCCATATTATTTCTGGTTATCCTTGCATACAGTGTACCATTTCCATTTTCTTTATAAGTCTAATTCCTCGCTCATGGTGCTCCAATATTTAAAATGTGGATCCTTCCTATTCCTCTTATTCTGTACTGGAAATATATCCTTATTAATTGTCCATGTACTATATTTGCGAATATTTATCATCAATATATCAACTAATCATTTATAGAACTATTAACATAAATGTCTAGACTTTACTAAAACATGAACAAAAACATGTCTTTTTACATATGTGCAAAATTTCGACACCAACTCTGCCTTCGCTGGTCGAGGGTTAGTCAGAGTTATGTGGTGCCTGTAACATCCGCTGACTACAGCCAGATGGGTGACTTATGGTACTTATAATTCAAAAATCTCATCCGTCAGTTATCTTAAGTGTGGGGCGGGGGTCTATTTCATGGTGTCCTTGACCAAGTTTGCTGCATTTCTAATCTAGATATTCTTTTTTTTTTTTTTTTTTTCATAGTATCTCCATGATATATCTGTGACATGTCTGTCCTTGGGATAACATTTTTTTTTTTTTTTTATCCAATATCCTCGGGGTGAGCAAATCTCAGTGTGTCCACTTTCATCAATCATTTATTTATTTTCTCTCCTGTAATTCTGGGTATGTTATGAGTATTTTAAATTGTCAATTTATTCCAACTATCTTACAACATTCTGTAATTCGTGATAAGGAATAGTCATTTGTTATACAACAATGTTCATATTACAAAGGCAATAAGCAAAAATCAAAGAGATATCTTCTCCAAAATGCGGATGCATCTCTATTTCCTTTACCTCTGGGCGTAGCAATTATTCAGTCATTATTTTTTTTTTTCATTATATAATCTCCATTTTGTGTCCTTAGTACCTGTGGTTCCATGGGATTATCATAATCTATTTGTCTCTTGTCTACTGACAATCCTTCAATAATGACTTCAAATATGGTCCTCATATGTGCAACAATCATCTGCTCTGATTTGTTCCATGTCCATGGTTTTCATAAAATATTCCATTATCTCTTTGTCTTATCTCGTAACCACGAAAGACTAAGATTATTCCTCCTCCAATGTTAATGTGGGGGATTTTGTGCATAAACATTACAACAAAATCTCAGCTGTGACAACATAAAGTTTCACCTTAATATAAAATGTCATCTTCATCATACATAACCTGTTGCTTCTTCATCTCATGTGTCATTAGTGGTTATCATGCGGTAATGGGGTATTTCATTTGCTAGGTCAGCATGTGCAAATGCTATTTCTTTAACATGGGCAAAGGCATCATCAACAAATAGGTGCAATTTGTTCAATCTGGGGTTAGCATATACTAATGCTCTCAAGGGATTGTTCATTTGCAGAAAATCAGCATGCACAAATGTCATTGGGGTACTTGTGATATCAACAAAATATTGTTGGAATATCAGGGATCAAGCTGATGGGGGTATGAGTGGCATAGGGTGATTTATTTATTTTCTTCTTCATCTGCTACCCTCAGGGCAGTCAATGTTTTACAATATTGTCTTATCATCATCAAAATGTGTGTGGGTGGCATATAAACATATAGCATCTTATATAAAAAACATTCTAATTGTTTTTTTCTTTTATGTCTTTTCTGTTTGTATCACAAGTACTAAAGAATGATAAAAATCAATTCACTAAACACTAGATATTCTAATAGTAAATCCTAACCAATAGGGTTGCAAGTAATAGTTTAGGTTAGAATAGAAGGAATGTTGTGGCAGTGTCTGTTGTCAATAAGTGGCGAGGAAAGGGTACATCAAGGATCTCCTGATTACAACATGATTGTAATTCCAAGGAATGAATATGATTGGGATTTAAAAAAATCACAAGTCTAGAATGTCGTCTCAATATAGTGGAAAGGAAAAATAGTAAGTTAAAGATGTTGTAACAGTGGAGTGAAGAAAATCTTACTATAGAGAGTCAAGGTTGGGATATGGAATCTCTTTAGGAGAATGTTTAAAATTCTTGACAGTACTAATATACATCTGGGTCTAAAATAATAATGTACATTTGAAAATAAATAATCCTGTGGAGAAAAATAGCATAACCTACAATACTAGTTTTGGGTATGAATTATGTGCTGTTAAGAGATGTCATAGTAGGAACAGTATGATTGATCAAGGTGGCAGATATCAAGGAGTTTAGCATAATATAGATCAAAGAAATATTAGTATGAGGTAAGAAAAAAAAACTACTGGTGTAAAGTGTCTGCATGAAAATGCTGGTGAATGGAGCGTGGAATATGATCAGTTACAAAAGTGGAGATGAATGTTACAACAGAATAGTGTGACACATGTGTTATAGGTAAAGTTGTGTAGCATTCTAAATATTAAGAAAATGTATGTAACTAAATAAGGGTGTCTGTAAACTCGTAACACCGTGTGTTATCAATTGTTTTAACATTTTTTATTTCACAATTATGCTATCTAAAGAAAATCCTCCGTGTGCTGGTCTTGATTTCTTTCTGGGCATCAGTATTCTAAGGCTGGAAAAAAATAACTTTCTCAGTGAGGCTTTGACATCTTAGTCTGTAAGCAAGTCATTTGAACTGTCAAAAACTGAAAATAGAGTACATGGGGAGAGTTAGTACATTGTTAAAAAGGTTTGTTCACATATGCGTTGACCGTGTTCGGATTTGCGAACATATAAAACACCTGGGCGTGTTTTTCAGAACAGCTTCGCTAGTTCCTTCACCATCTCTAACCTTGCAATGTCCCCACTGCTTAGGCGAGCATCATACTGAGTAGCAGTGGTGACGGGTGTGATAGGTGACGACACTGCATTTGCTGATTGTTGGGACACTGAGGACATTGACGAATGCGGTGATGGATTAACATCATTTGATTGCGGTGATGGTTTTACTGTGGTTAGGGTTTGTATGGCTGGAACATCTGTTGGTTTTGAGGCAGGTATATGTTTCGCCTTGATTTTTCTTCTGACCTGGTTGTGCTGAACGTTAGCACTGGTTACAATGGGCACAGTAATTTGCACACTGTTGTTTTTTGACTAGTTGAGATGAGGCTAACACTTCTCGGCTTGGTTTTGGAACATGATTGCGTTTCTTCAGAATCTTTCGTCTGATATAGTTGTGCTGTATACGCGGAATTTTGTTGCTAGGGATTGAGTCATCAGATTCTGTTTTATAGGCGCGTTTGACGCTGGAGCTGACTGGTACAAATAATGTACTATCCGCATCACTGGTTTCAATCGAACTGGCTGGGTTTGGCGAATCAATGTCAGTACTATCAGGACTAAGAGTATCCATGTCAGATTCCGTGTTGTTAAGGGAGATGTAACTTGTGGGTCTATAGCGATATTTTGGCTTCTAATAGGCCTGATGGATACATCTGTGAAATTTTTCTCGTATGGGGTGTTGGTGGTTTGTTTACAAATTTTTTCATCTGGAACCAGAGTGTTAGTGGGTGCTGCTGGAAACTGATTCTCGTGTGGGGTAGTGATCATCTTGTGTTCATACCGTGTAAGTGCAATTTCTATCAATTCTCGAAATTCTTCTCGGCGTGTAGATAAATCAACAGCAAACTTGTTCTCCAGCAATTCATACACCAGCCTTATTGAGAGGACGGCAAAGTCACCATCTCTCAGGATAACGTCTATCTCCGCCGTCAGCTCCTCTGTTGTAGGTTGACCTATTCCGCCAATTTTCTTTGTCTTGCTGTGCTTTGTCTTATCAGTTTTCGGCCAGTAATATTTTCTGCCCTCTTCGTCTGTTGTATGATCAAGTTCGTCTGACAAGTAGCCTTCAGTGGTCTCATCAGAGTCTGTCGTCTCTGACTCTGATATGTCAGACGAATCTGTACTGGATGGATTATAATTTAGGGTGGCTTTTCTGACTGGTCTTGTATTTGTCGTCAGAGGCGGAATGGGCCGGTGATTATCAATTTTTATTTGTTTTACGTGAGCTTTTGTTTGGTGTTGTTTCTCTATCTGATTTGCTTGCTGCCATCTTCTATCTCTCTCTCTAAATCTTTCTTCCACTTCTTTTCTGTACTTTGCTATCATTTCGTACCTCTCCGTGCATTCTAACTTATCTTCGTCTGCAGATGTCATCTTTTCTGTATTATCGACCATTTCAACACTGCACAAATCAAGTAAGTCCTCTGTAACTTGTCTTGATTTTATCCTGACTGGAATTAGACTTTTCTTAAACCTGTCATCCGTTTGTACTGCGACATTCTCTGTCTGAGGCTCTTTTCTAGTGATTGCAGGCGCAGTTCGTTGTTTCAAGTTCAATTTTGGTCTCCCTTCTTTGACTTTCAATGGTTGTAGCTTGATTTCAACAATCTCTTTTATTTCAATCTTATAAACTTTTGCAACCAATCCGTCTACTATTCTTATGCAAGGGAAATCGACTGCGTAGCTTCTACAACGTTTTAATTCTGAAGCGAGGTCTCTCAATGCTATTCTCTTCTTTCTGTTCTGTATGGTTGTCGAACACTTCTCCATGTTTGAATAGTTGTTGTTGTAGTTGCTGCTATGTAATTTTCCATTTATTGGTCCATCTTCGCTATTTTCTGTTTGACTTACAGTGGTGGGTTTTTGCTTTTAAAAGAGAAGTGGTCACGGCATCATTTTACCATACGTTTTCCACCGTGTTCCTTCCTTTAGGTTAGGCCTAACGTCTTATTTTAAGGTTCGACGACATTTACCCATCTCCTCAGATTTGTCCTTGATTTCTTTATAATCATAAGCATTCCTTGAGTTAAATGCTTTCCAACACAAGAATATTTTCTACTCTACATGGTTTGAGGTGTAAGACTATTTTTTTGCAAAGTGACTCAAATCCTCGAACCTAGTTCTGCTGCGACTAGGGTTGGGAGCTCTATTCAAAATACATATTTAACGATTGTCACTACTTACGCCAGTAAGAAAATTATAACCACTCAATGTCCTGAAATACACATTTTATAAGAAATGTTGAAGTTTGATTCTCTCAAACTAAGAAATATGTAGAGCTGGACCAGATACGACCTCTTGAGTTGCGCTCTTTCATTCTACTGCCAAAATGGCGTCGTTGTTCCACTTTCCCCGGGGTAAATCTGAGCTATCCGATTGGTCAGGGGAAATCACCCAATTATTAGAAATGGCGTGTAGAAGCGACTCTACCCTAAATATGTGACACTATTTATTATTTTCTGTTTCTCATAAAATATAAAATTATGGGGTGGTCTGTGCTTCCTCTGTCTTGTAAGAATATAGTCTGTTTCCAAAGGAACAACTATGTACACGGCCACACTCCTTATGGAGTGAAGAATGAAGAGTGAAGGAAGGAATCAAAATTGCCACATTACAATGTAATGTTAGCAAAGCGGGAGGCATCCCAAAATGTGCTGGGATCAACTTTAGCAATAATGAACTCTCTATGGATCTAATTATCGTCATCATTTTCATTTGCGCTCTTTGCGGAACATAGAGCTACCGCTGCAGCTGGTCTCGAAGGAAGCCTGCACCATGCAACCATATGCTGTAGCAGCAGTGGTTCATGTGGCATTTGCTTTACATGATGCTGTCGTGAGACATTCTAAATCCACATATATAAATTAAAAAGTAAATGTAAAGCCTAACGAATAAATTCAATAAAAGGAAAGAAGAAGGGTAAAGAACAGTGCTGTCACAATGACGGTACTCGAGATCCCCTTGTTTTCTACTTCGTCTGCAAATTGTAACGTTTCACGTTGATAGTAAAGCCTATAGCAGCATACACGCATTTCCACAACACAATAAAACGTGTACTGCATTTCTAAGAAAACCTTGAGATACACAAGCTGATTAATGACCTAAATTAATACTAGCATTAATTACACTACGTTAACATAAACGAAAGGACAGATGGACTTAGGATAGAAAGAAAGGGAGGGCTGAAAGCAGGAACGCATGCAACCCTAACACGCGTCTCGCGATACAAAATTAATGCCATCACGCGTGTAAGGCTACAAGAAATTACTTTTTTTCAAATCGACAGTGATAAAAAACAATACCCATACGAGAGTTAGGTTTAAAAACCTGAAAAATGCTTATTAGGAAATATGACATTATACTGGTTTACGTTTGAAAGCCTGACAGTACCCAGACACCACATCGTATCGAAGTGAACGGGTGGTAGAAGAAAATGCATATTTTGAACGCAGCCCCTTAGCCCCATAAAATTTATATAGTTGGGTTCCTTAGGACTTGCTGACAAAGAATATGTTAAGTGTTACGCAAATAGTCTAGGAATTAACAAATGATAGCCAAAAGAAAATAGTGAGGGTGTCAGACAACACCAAATAATAATCGCACAGTGCCATGTTTTGGAACCACTATTTTACGGGAAATGGGCCACCATGTAAAATCCTATTTGATTGGATAGAAGTAAATGTAAGGCTAAACACGATTAGTCGGGCTACAAATACTAATTCTTTGTTGTTAGGGAAACGTGAGTAGGAGTACTTTTTTTGAAAAGCTGTGTAAACATGGCCCGATTGGTTAGACCCGCCAATATAGGCAATTAAGAGCGTCAGTTCAGTACCACATGTTAAAATAAACTTACTCAGAAACAGTGCGTTGAGAGCCAGATCATATTTTTCGAAATAAAAGTCTGGGACAAGGCAGATCGAAATTTGTGCCATTATTCATCGCCAGTCAACGTATCTGTGTATTATTTCCATGAATTGTGGTAAGCTTGATATATTCAATATTTTTTTAATGAAAATTGAATGTAAATTGATAATTTATGTCTGTATATGTGTGTGGTTCAGTAGCGAACATGAGGCAAAGCCTATATAGTGCTCCAACCTGAACAGAAGGTGTCGGAGAAAAGAAAAACTGCATGGAATTGCCAAACAGTACACTGACACCTATCTTATTGACTAGAAAGAACTAATGCTGGAATTGCAGAGGCGTAGTAACCATTAGCGAGGAGTATACTGGTGTAAATTGTTTCAGATGAAGATAGCAGTTGGCCTACCGCTCTGAACTCAGTGTTTGTTATGTATTGTGTTCAGTCTGGAAATAGATTATAAATTAGTTCTGAAATAGGAGGTACAACCTTCTTGTTTCAGGGACCGTGGTCCTAAAGTTATTGAGCAGCACCTGGTCTGAGCTTTGCTGAATCTAGAGGCTGACAGCATACTCCTGGGTCCAGATAGCGACCAGTGAGGTGTCTCCAGAACACAGGGAAGCAATCGAGCAGAGGAGTCTTTTCCTGCCGCCATCACGAAAGATAAGCTTCTGTGGCCAGAGGAGCTCAACATTATGTGTCCCCCTCTAAAATTGACATTATAGTAAAACAGAGGGACAATACATTGTGTAAATTGATAGGAACTGTGAACTTTTCCCCATACTATTTCCAAGATAAACAAACACTTGAAGTCATGATGACAAATAACAACATAGCTTGAAAAACAAAACCAGTATTACCTCATAGTACTACTACACAACTGACACACATAGGATAATACTAATAAAAATATGTCACTACAAGGTTCATATTTATAAATTATGTACATATAAATTGTGATTACATTTGATTGTGATTCCTGGTTCACTGTGTAGTTGAATCAGGATATCTATTAGTGAAAGTAATTAATACATATATATATTTGAAACTTTACCATTGACTCATTTAAGATAGTCTTATAGAGTGTTAAATGTGTGTGAGTGTCACAGTGTTGTCAAGTGTGGTGGAATAAATTAAATTGTTTATCTGTCTGTTGTTGTTGTGACTTACACTTCATCATTTACATAACCCTAGACATTCAACGTAGTCATCACAATATTCCAGAATAATTCTGACTGAGGTATACAGCAACAGATAACCGCATTCCCTAAATAAGCCGTATTCCCTAAATAAGCCGTATTCCCTAAATAAGCCGTATTCCCTAAATAAGCCGTATTCCCTAAATAAGCCGTATTCCCTAAATAAACTCAACATGGAAAATATTCTTCTTTTTCTTCCTCGTTCGCCTTCAGACGTCAACATTAATGACCCTAACAAAGGCAGTAGTCAGTTCACGGTTCGTGACATCTCCAGTTTTTTTCGCGGAGAGAAGTGGGTTGTTTCAATATGCTGCTCCGTTCACTGCTGTACGTTAGGCAGGACTGCAGCAGATATTCAGCTGTCATGGAGCTGGTGCCATGTGTGCAGAGATCTGTTGTAACAATCCTGCACGTGTGGTATAGCTGGTACCTTAATCTATTGCGTCCAGTGCGTAGCCGGAAAATGATGACCTGGTCTCGCCTAGATAGCTGATGATTGGTATCATTGTTTTAAAAATATTACCTGGGTTTTCTCTTTCCCATTTGGACTTAAATGTGGGTTTTATAGTTATTTTATACGGAAGATATGACGAATAACAATGTGCACGAGATGAGCTCAAAACCAAGACACTCTCAAGAAGAAACACTGAGACTTATATGCTCAAACAAAGCAACTGTTATCTCTATATGACGATCAGCTTCATACAGTTCCGTTAACAGAGCGGTTGAAAGTTGAAACAAAATTATGTTTTACCGATTGCTAGTTTCACTTAACAAGAAAAGATGGCGTTCATATCTTTGGCAGTTCGCAATTAACATTAATTTTAATTAACTAGCTCGTGGGTTTTAAACTGGGACCGCGGACGAAATACATTTAATCCGGGGGTGGGGAGTGGGGGTAGGGGGTACAGCACATTTAAATGCTTAACGGAGAGGGCTATTCTGAAATTTCTCTTTATAATGCCCCCCCCCCCCCCCCCCCCCCCCCCCCCCCCCCCCCACCCCCATTCCGTCATATACAGATTTACAAAATCATCTGCTGTGATATTCCGTTAGTTCGCAATCGACCGATTGCCGACTTCTGTACTTCTTCTTCTTCTTCTTTAATCCTTAGCCACCGACCGTCAAAGCAGTCAGTGGCCATCACGCCTAGTGGCGTCTTGTAGGGCAACAACAAATTGATTCCACTTTGCTTGGTCGGCGGCCATCCTTCGTACAGTGCCCCAACTCTGGTTCATTCTTTGCATCTCAGCCTCCACAGTCCTCCGCCAGGTTGTTTTTGGTCGGCCTCTCTTTCGTTTTCCTTCAGGGGTCCTTCTGTACTAGCATGACCAAAATACCGTAAAACTCTTCTGACCTTCGTGCAGTGCTTCCGTTAAATCTAACCTAACATACCGGACAAGAATGGAAAACTGCTCAGCAATATACAAGAGCAAATGAAGAGGTGGGCATAATATTTTGAGGACCTTCTCAATAGACCAGCTCCACAAAACCCACCGGACATCCAGCCATCATAAGAAGAGCTATAAATTAACGGTGAAAGACCAACGAAGGAAGAAATAAAGAAAGCCATAAAGCTTCTAAGAGATGGAAAGGCGTCTGGATCTAATGGCATTCCAGCAGAGGCCATCAAAGCAGATATCGACACGGCTACAGAGATGTTATATAAATTACATGGTAAAGTCTGAGAAAAGGAAGAGATACCAGCAGAATGGAAGGAAGGATATCTGGTTAAGTTGCGAAAGAAAGGAAATTTACAAGAGTGCACAAATTATAGAGGAATAATGTTACTATCAGTGCCAGGAAAGTATTAAATAGGATGATCCTTGAGAGATTAAAAGAGTCCATAGACAAGAAACTGAGAGATGAACAAGCAGGTTTTCGACAAAACAGATCCTGTACAGACCAGATAGCCACTTTAAGAATAATAGTTGAACAAAGTCTGGAATGGAATTCACCATTATACATCGGATTTGTGGACTACGAAAAGGCATTTGACAGTGTAGACAGAGAATCACTTTGGAAATTGATGAGGCATTATGGAGTTCTCCTGAAGATCATTAATTTAATAAAGAAAACACATGAAGACATGACATGCAGAGTTCTTCATGAAGGACAGCTTACAGAACCATTTGGGATAAGAACAGGAGTGCGACAGGGATGCATCTTGTCTCCATTTCTTTTCTTACTAGCAATAGACTGGGTTATGAGAACATCAACAACACACAACAGAAATGGAATCCAGTGGACTCTGACTAAGCAACTGGATGATCTGGATTTTGCTGATGACTTGGCTCTTCTGTCCCATAACCGTAATGACAATAGAGACAATAGAGACAACCGTAATCAGATGCAGGACACATTGAAAACACTCGATGAGAGGTCATAGCAATTCGGTCTGAAAATACACAGGGAAAAGACAACGATAATGAGAATAAATGCAGGTAATGAAAACAGGGTTGAACTTGAAGAAGCACCAATACAAGATGTAGAATCATACACATATCTTGGCAGTAATATAGACAAAGTTGGAGGGACAGACAGTGATATTAAAGTAAGAATACAAAAAGCAAGAGGAGCATTGGGAAATATATGGAGATCAAGAGAAATCGGATCCAATACGAAAATAAGAATCTTCAATTCAAATGTGAAGTCAGTCCTATTGTATGGCTCTGAGACATGGAGAACAACAAAGACAAAAACCAAAAAGCTACTGACTTTCATAAATAGGTGCTTGCGTAGATTAGAGGGATTAAAATGGTATGACAAGGTTACCAACGTGGAACTGATGACAAGAACTAGACAAGTGCCAGTGGAACAAGAGATGAGAAGAAGACGATGGCGATGGAAACACACTAAGGAAACCTGTTGATAGCATTACAAGGTAGTCCTTGTTCTGGAACCCCCCGGGCAAGAGAGGCAGAGGTAGACCAAGAAGCACATGGAGAAGAGAGCTGGAAACAGAGGTGAAAATGATGAGGAGAACGTGGAAAGAACTTGAGATGATGGCACGTGACAGGGGGACTTGGCATGTGTTTGTTGAAGGCCTATGCTCCTTTGGGAGTGGAGGGTTATGAATGAATGAATGGACATACCGGACGCAGTCTCCTCAGTCCTCCGGATGCATGAGATGTCTTGTAGCAAAAGAAAAAAAAAAGTTAATATCAATTCTTCTATGTTCTTGACACTCTCTCTCTCCAGCTTCTGATATCTACGATTAAACTACTCATTCACCCTTTTCCCATGTAGGCGGCTTCTTTTCTTAAACTATCAATACGCTTAGCATATGTTCTTTATTTTCATTCTCTTTATCTCGACAATCTAAATTCTTTCAGTGTTGTGTCATCGATGAAATTGACTACTTATTCTAACAAAGTACCTCGTTCTTCTATTTGCTTTGTAAATTTTGTTCTCAATGGTACATAAGACAGGGGTTTGTGGTAATGGTTACCTGTGTGAATAGTGCAATTAAAATGGGACTGCCGGCAAAGTATTAATCAGTTCCACAGTAAATAAATAATACGCACATAAAGGTAAGTTTCAGGCACTCGTCAGAAATAAAATACAAATCCAGACAACACAAAAACAACAGAAGCGATAGGCTTACCGGAGAATCGATCTCAGGAGGTCTGGAGGAAGTGTGTTAAATCTCTTGACATATTTTCTATGAACACTTCATGCCACAGAATGACCTCGCGACACACAAGCATCCTTCCAGTGCACATTCAGGTTACCTTCTGCAAGAAGTATCCAACTAGACTTTCAGATCTCCTGGCATATTCGCTATTTCCACAAGCTAAGCTGAATCTCGCTCTCATTCTTAGCACCACACGCTAACCCGAAATACATTCGGACCCACGGCCGTCTTGTATACTAAGCATGCATTTAAACGAAATTACAGATATCATGTCACAACAGCAACAGTATCATTAATCCCACTACTAGTTCAACATTCTCAGGTCATCACGATTCAGTAATACTTAATTAACATCTATTTCAGCAGCCACATTCTGAGAACCACGCTGTTTGTAATCGACCACCATCCATAACTAAAACATTTTCTTGAAAAACGTATAGACAATGGATGGGAATGAAATCCGGAATGAATACATGACTACAACAGTTAGTGGGACAGCACCAGAGCTGGACAGTCAATATTTGTTGATTGGTAAGTTATATTTTCAAATCGGAAAATACACAGATTTGGTCATCTTTCCAACCATAGGTATTGTGGGATTGGTAGGAAATGTCTTGAGCGGAGTGATCGTTGTCAAAGATGGATTACATAAACCTTCCAACATTCTACTACTTGGTCTAGCGGTGGCAGACTTTGCCATAATGTTGGATTGTATTAATGTTGCTCGGCTGATCTCATACGCTTCTCCATTAGAACAATTTTGGTTTATGGACTTGGACTCTATTGTCATCTGTTACAATCTGACAATGGCGACAGCTTTTGTTTCCGGCATGGCTTCAGGAATATCTAAAACTTTAACAGTGTTCATTACTTTAGAGCGTATTGTCGCTGTCTTCTTTCCGCTCATGTTTTCTAGACTGGTAACTACTAAAAAAGCAAAGTTTTTGGTGATCATATCTTTTCTCTTTGCGGCACCGTATGCTATTATTATACAGTTTAGATATCGTTTGATCACAAAATATGTAGGGATGTTTGGCGGATGGTTAGGTTACACATCTCTTCAGAGGTATTGGACAGGCAGCACTATGGAGCTTTATGTAGCGTATGTAGCGTATGTAGCCTCCATCGTTCCAACAGTAGTGGTCACTTTCGGCTCTGTTCTGATTGGCGCAAAAGTAAGCGTCACGATGCAACGTCGGAAGAAGATGGCGTCTAACACGGGAAAAAGAAATTCATCAGCGAGAACAGTAACTCTATTTATGGTTTGTCTCTTCTTCTCGATCACCCAGATATGTAATTTCTTCTCGTATCTGCCGCAGCTAAGCTCTACAAATGTTACGGTGGTTTGGTATTTTGTCAGTCTAATTTACGGCAAAGTATTGATATTTCTGGCACTGTGTAACAGTGCTTGCAATTTTTTTATCTACGTGATATTCAATCCAAAGTTCAGAAAGTTGATCATACAGACATTTTGTAAAGCTCAATCTAAGAAGTAGAATGGGTGTTACATCCGATCTACGAATTACATTATTTTGATTTACATAATACTATTTATGGAAGAACAGAGAACATTGAATTAATTTATGTAAGTGTTTTTATTATTTACCGTTCCAGTTGTCATTGTTGAAGACATTTAATTAAAGCAATATAACGTGATGACAAGTTTAATAAAAGGTGTCTCTAACGTCCTTGTGCCAATCTCAATTTTAATAATTTTGGATGTACACATGACAGAAGCACATTATAAATGGAAAATAAATGCAAATTGTGAGTATTATTTGTAATAAGTTTTCTTTCATTTATATATATATATGTATATATGTATGTATGTATATATATATGTATGTGTATATATATATATATATATATATATATATATATATATATATATATATATACATACATATACATACATACATATATATACATACATACATATATATATATATATATATATATATTATTTTATTTAAATTATTTTAAAAAAATTATGTAACTAAATGACAATGGCGACTGAACATCTACTTCAAAGGTGCCCATCATATGATGAACGGTGTCACGGAATTGCCTCCCCTGCTTTGCAGTAGTGGTCCAACAGTGTCCAAAACTCAAGAGTATCTAATATAGGTCTTCAAAGGTGTCTACCTTCGCACAAGATTACTCTTGGCAGAGTTTTAGATAAAAGGATAATGATGCTTCTATCTCAAGGGAGTTTTCACAAGATATTTCAGAAGTCAAGAACAATACTGCGTGGGGCAGGGCAGTTGTTAACTTATATCTGATCCGCCGCCTTTTATGAAGAATTAAGCAATTATTAATTTTTGCTCGTTCAAGCCCCCACCCTGGTTTACTCAGTGGAATTCTTATTATACAGGTATAGCTTTGCTTAGAGTGTATTTAGTAAACTGACTGAGACAAACATGCAGTACATTCAAAATGATTTAATCGACGTTAAATTTTATATTTACAAATAAAAAATTTAATAATCACTTAAATTTTAACAGATTAAAAAATTTGATAATCTTTAACAGAAAGTTATCATCTATTTTGTGATGTACTGGAATTAAAAAAAAGGTCACTTGGCAGCTTTTAAGTTTGACTTAGCCTAGGTTCTGCTCTCGCTGGGTTTTTGGATTCTGTGCAGATAGGTCACTGGAGTTCTCTCGTCTCTGGCCAAGATTAAAGCGCAGCACGTTCCAAGTAAAATCAGGGAGTAACTACAAAGCTGGTCCCGCGTCTCTAAGACCCTCTGATGGTGGTGTCTAGTTCTACGTCCGTCCACTTCTTCCTTCACTTTGTTCCAGAGATTAGTACCCGCACTAGTACCACCAACAACTATGGTAAAAGAATAGAAACAAAACGCTCTCCTGAGTATTGCGTTTTCCAACCCATAGTAATGGGACCCCTTCTCCCTATTCAACCATTCATTCTACCTCAGAATTTACCCTCGATGAGAATTAAGCTTAATCCCTCGAGAGAAAACTTTCTTTACATTTAAATTGAATATTTTTATATTTATTTTACATTCAAATGAAAAGGTTAATATACTGTTCAAAAAAAAAAAAAAAAAGAAACGCATAGCTACTGAAGGCACACACATAGCCATAATTTTGACATTCAATAACTTTTTTAATTTAATGAGTTAATTGTTCAAATTTGACACAAGAATACCTTAGGGTTCAACCAATCAATTGACAGTTGTTTTGCATCTGGATCACGAGAGTTTTTTGGCGTACGGGCTTTCCCGTTAGTATGGTGTGTGGCCTCCTCTTGCAAGAAAGCAGCAAGTCATGCTTGGGATTCCAGGAAAGAAGGAGCCAAGACTGGATAACACCAGAAACGCTAAACACCATAGCGAAGAGAAAGGAAATGAAAAGAAAGAAAACAGAAGCTAAGTCTCCCAGGTTAAAGGCAATATATAGTGAACAGTACAGTCAGCTGGACAAGGAAGTAAAACGTCAAACTCGTGCTAACAAAAGGACATTTCTGGATGACCTTGCAAGACAGGCAGAAGAGGCAGCACTGAGAAATGAACAAAGCACAGTTTATAAAATAACTAAAGCTATCAGTGGAAAACGAGGTGCAAACAACATAACGTTAGTAAGAGACAAGCAAGGAAATCTCATCACCACAGCACAGGGGCAGGAAACACGATGGGCAGAGCACTTCAGAGAAACACTGAATAAGGAACCACCAGAGACTCAGCTGAATGTTCCTGAGGCTGAAAGTGACTTAGACGTAAATACAGACATTCCAAGAAAAGAAGAAATCATCACAGCTATCAAAGGGCTAAAAAATGGAAAAGCGCCTTGACACGACAATCTAAATGCTGAGCTATTCAAGACAGACCCTGAACTAGCAGCAGAACTATTAGAACCACTATTTGCACAAGTCTGGGAAACTGAGACAACACCCTCCTCTCAGTTCCCAGCAAAATACTAGGCAGGATAATCATCCAGAGAATTTCAAAAGCAGTTGACCATAAACTGAGGAAAGAACAAGCGGGCTTCAGAAAGAACAGAAGATGTGCAGATCATATATTTGCCCTCAGGAACATTATAGAGCAGTGCTCAGAATGGCAAAGACAGCTGTACATTAACTTTGTTGATTTTGAAAAGGCTTTCGACAGCATACACAGGGACAGCCTATGGAAAATTCTGAGGGCTTATGGAATTCCCAGCCACATTGTTTCCATCATAAAAAGCCTCTATTCTAACTTTACGTGCAGTGTTGGATCGAGTAATGTAACTTTCGAAGTGAAAAAAGGAGTACGACAGGGATGCCCCTTATCAACAACATTATTTCTGACAGTCATAGATTGGGTGATGCGCCAGAAAACAGAGGGCAGTCCAAGAGGAATTAGATGGACAACGTTTTCTACACTGGAAGATTTGGAATATGCAGATGACATTGCACTACTCGCGCATTCACATCTACACATTCAAGACTAAACCGATAGACTGAATAAGTATGGCCAGCAGGTTGGCCTGAACATCAATTTGAAGAAGACAGAGGTCATGACACTAAATGTGGGCAATCCTGAGCCAATAACAGTAAGGAACCAGAAGTTAGAACAGACAGACACATTTACTTACTGTTAAGTCATATTCGAAGTTACAGTTAGGTGTTACGGATTTTGGTGTACGGGGCTAGAGTTTGTTAGTAAGTAGGTTAAGGTCATGAGATACATGACGTGTGTATACATGTGTGTGGGTAGAGAATGGAGTAACTCTGTTTAGAGTGTATTTTTATTGAAGTATGCAAGCTTGGAATGTGACATTTAAAAGTTCACTGTTAGAAGCACGTAGAGTATGGTTGAAGAATACTCAGGGCGTTCATGTGTGAATTGAGGTTTACAGAACATGAGAAAAGCGTGCGAAGTGAATGAAGTTAGCATACGTGTCAGAGAAGAATTCTGAGTTGTTAAAGGGGAGTCTGTGGCCATCCGTCGTGGGAGACGGTCAGTGTTTCTAGAGTATGTGAATAGTGTATGTGATTTACATTATAATATATTGGATGTGACGCGATGATGTACCGCGTAAGGTGTATTTACAAGGCCTTTATATATTATTATTATTTATAAGCGCGTTGTGGGTTTCCCGCGCTGTAAAGTTCAGGAGGAACTTAGATGCCTGGTGATTAGTCCAGAGGTATAGATATATGTGCGAGGAGTGAATGCCGCACTTTGGATTAAAAAGACACGTCGTTTTCCCGTGTCAGAAGGAGGTCTATGTTAGGACCATTATATGCTATTATTTGAATGCGCGTTGTTGGCTTTCCCGCGCCAATAGGAGGTCTACGTAAGCGCGTTGTGGTTTTCCCGCGCTGTGAAGTTCTGGAGGAACTTGGATGCCTGGTGGTTAGACCAGAGATAGAGATATATGTGCGAGGAGTGAATGCCGCACTTACATTGGAAGTAGGACCACAGAGATATATGTGGGAGGAGTGAATGCCGCACTTACATTGTATTACATTGTATACAGACCATATAGAGATTTATGTGCGAGGAGTGAATGCCGCACTTACATTGAATATAGATCAGAGATAGAGATTTATGTGCGAGGGGTGAATGCCGCACTTACATTGAATGCAGTTGTTACCAGTACGTAAGGATGACTGTACTACATATTCTAATTATGCAAGTATTTGTACTATTGTTACTGATGTCCAGGACTATGCTGTCGATATTATATGTATGGAACTGTGACCCAGACTTCTGTCAAGTTATTTCATTCGCGTATGTACTGTCTTGAGTGTCAGTCCAAGTTATATTCCATTGTAACATTACAGAGGTAACATTTGGTGGTTATATTGATTGTTAGTACCACATAGAAAAAGCTATTGCAACAGTGGTGGTTTCCAGTGATTTAGGGGGCTCAATTTTCTGAACCCAGAACTATTGCGGAGAATCAATCAACCCGCCCCGGAATCTTGAAGTACGGTAAAACTTCAGAAATTCTTTGGACGGTAAATGAAGTGTTTGGACACTAATGAAATTCATCTAAAAGATTTGTTTGCGCGAAGTCAATAGACATAATATGCTCACAACAGATATCAACATCACTACATCTGATTTCTATTTTTGAGTCAAAGTAATTGAGTAATAAAAGACAGATAGTAATTTCTTCACATAGAGCTGGTCATTTACGGTCCTGATTCAAGCCAGAAAAATTTACACGAAATGCGTGGAATTTCGGCCAATCAGCGTACAGCGGTCATGTTGTGACCCAATTATCGTCTAATTTACACGTTCCAGCTAGCTCCTGTTTACTGACAGACATCGTTACGGAGGGTGCAAGGACAACTTTGCTTATGTGTGTACTCGGTCAAGTCATCGCATCGGAATCTGCATGAAGTAGCCTGCTTTTTTCAACGTTCAAGTGTTTGAAAGCAACGTATTTGACGGGGGTGTACTGGCCCATTAAAACTTATCAGAGTGTCAGTTTGTACTTAACGTGTGTTGTGCTGTGCAGTCATTTTTATCATCAAGCCATCGGAAAGGAAGTGAAATAAACAACACATCTGGAACATCGGTCTACAGTCAAGATCAACGAACCATATGTATTAAAGATACGTATTACTTGTTATTAATTTGTATTAGAAACTGTGTGATTAGTGTATTGTTGTGCGTAGTATTTTTTTTTTCTTTCGTTGTGCTGCAATTTGTCTTGTTTCGTTTTGTTTCGTTAATACTCATCAGTAGCTTTCGTATAACTGACATCTTCTACTGTGTTGTGTGTTCGTGCATGTGTAAGTTCTGAGTGTTTGTTTCTGCTTTGTATTTGGTGCTGTGTATATTATATATTAAGATTAATATTATAGATTAATTATCTAGCCTAATTACAACCGTAAGAGTTTTTCTGTTTGAGTTTAATATATTAGTCTAGTAGTTTTATTTGTTTAATATTAATTGTAAAACTTATTTGCTAGGTCTTTTCTATCATCTGTTACAGTTTGTTGATTTATTATATTCGACTCTTTGTTAAGCCTTCGTAATTATTCGGTGTTATACTACTATCATACTATTCTTCTGACATCTGGTAAAGATTATAGAAGCTTATATTTATTAATTTTTTCCTTTTCATCCTTACATTACTTTCAAGTATCGACTTAGATATTTTATGGGTATTTATTTCTTGTAAGTTTGTATTAGGATTAGTGTTAGTCTACATCATATTTAAGTGGTTCTAAATGTGGTTATTAGTTTAATGTTTATGGCAATACTTGTGAGTTATTTACATTGTTTTGTATCTTGTACAGAATATGCGAGGTCGAATATCAGTGAGACAAGCTGTAGATCTGCATTATCCTCGGTGGAAAGGTAGTGCCTATCATAGTAACACAGATATCCTTCAGCTGTAGATCTGCATTATCTCGGTGGAACCATAGACTGTAATCAAGACACACTTAAGATAAGTCACAGTTTATGCCATTGTTGCACTTCTTTGTTCAAATACCATTCTACTGACATTCCTGATGGTCATTCATTTGTATTCGTTGTTGTGTTAGCGTTTTATATTTGTGTTACTTGTTTATATATTATTAATACTTTGTTCTTCATTAGAAGGAATTGGTATTAATCTATTCTATAGGTTTTTTTTTTTTTTTTGTGTAAAATTAATTCCAGAGTCTTGGAGAGACTCGGTAGCTAGTGCCCCGTGGAATTCTTTGACATTTATTGGTGTTAGCTGTTATAGTTTGGTTTTTGTTACATAATTTAGTCTCTTTTGTCATGTTTACTTGTAGTTTTCTTGCGTTAATTTTCTACTATCTTGTAAATAAGATCATTTCACAGTCCTATTATTGTTGTTGTTTGTTGCAGGTGTGGTAGTTTAAATCTATAACTACTTCATTACTTTCTTATACTTTCTTTATCTACCTATATACTTTCTTGTATTATTCCCCCCACCTGTCGGTTATTGTGCGTTTATTTATGGTTGTTGTGTCAGCGGTGTACTTCATTATTATCATCATTCACTGTGTTTTGGTCCTGGTTATTAGTTACAAATAGTTTGTATGATTACTGTGTTAGAATCTAAGCATTGTAGATATGATGGTCAAAGTATATTGAGGATTAGTGTGTTCAGCTACACATGTCTTAGTCTAGACATAGGTGGATCTGATTATTATAAGTGACTGATTTTAGGGTTACTTGTGTGTATTATCTTTAGAATTATTGGTGATTTGTTACTGTGTTATTGTAGTACCTATGTAGAGGTATTTTAATACTGATAATTTAGTATTGTAGTGAATATACTTTCTTATTTTGGGAATCTAGTCTGTAAATCTATAGTCATGGCAGACTATTCAAGAACAATTAGAAACAGAAAGAAAAGAATAGCCTTAAGAGACTTTATTTTGGCTATCAGAGATTGTGAGTCTTACGAATTGTTTAACACTATGGTAAAAGTGGATGATAAATACAAGCCACATAGCGCAAAGGTATATCTCATAGAGATTAAGGAAATAAGAGAAGTTACAACTGGAATTGCATTACCAGTATTGGATGATAGCAAGAGACCAAAACTGAATTTAAAGAGGAAAGCTAATATAGCAGATGATATGGTGAAAACTGAAACTAGGAATGTTTCTGTTCAAAGTGAGAAGAAAGAAGTCACTGTACAAACAGATAATTGTTGTGAAGACTGTTCAGTCTCAGTTGGGAAAATGTCAAAATTGAATGTGGATGAACCACAAAAGACTATCATTAGTGATGAATCAGTTAGGAGTAAAACTAACTTATATTCTATGGAAGGAAGATCAATAAGTGTTAGTAAGAATGCAATGTCTACAAAAGCCTATGAGACAATGACAAGTCAGTGCATGATGAAACATACCATGCACCTCAAGAAGTGTTGTTACCAAAAATGGGTTTTTGGTGTGACAAGGATCAGTTAAAGATAGACAAATTGATTCAAGAAGAGAGAACCTTCGAGGAAAAGTGTACAATATTAGAAGGAAAATTTAAGATTATTGAGCAGTTATTAGAAAAGGAATACAAAGATGGTATTCAAAGATTAAATGATGAATTCAAGGTGGATAGGAACAGGATATTAACTGAGTGTAAGGGTAATACTCAAGTTAAAGAGGAACATTGCAGGGTCCTATCATCTCGGTGGAAGGAGAAAGGTAATGCTTTAGAAGAGAGTTACTTTGTTAAATTTGAAGCACTAGAAGAACAATTTAAGGCAGTTAAACAAAGATTACAGCAGCAAGCCAAAGTATTGAAAAATCAAGCTAAGTCTACGAAGGAGCGACAAGAGGCTGCACTTGGTACAGATCCATTAGATTGGGAGAAGGAACCCTTAGATGCTCAAATGCAGAATAGGAGAGCGAAGATGAAGGATGCTACATCTGTTGCCAAGAAAGTAGTACTTGAAGAGACTGAAAATTCAAGGAAGGAAGTGTGGAAGATTGTGATGGATGGTCTGAAAGGGAATTGTGCTGGAGTTACAGATCAGTTAGAGTTAATATTATCTTTCAATTTCAAAAACAGATACATGGATAAAGGAAAAGAACCATTGAAGTTGTTAATGTTCAACACGATCAAAAAAGTTACCACCAGATAAGTGGGAGATAAGTGATCTGTTTGCTCTACTAAAGATACTGTGCTATTTGGAAATACTTTTGTGATCGTGGTAATGATGATGATGGATTCTAGATTGAAAATAGTTTTGATGTTAGTTGGAAGAGATTGGTACATGTTACGACTCAGCATGAGAGGTTAATTGTTACTGTGCATAGAACAAGGATGAAAGCTATATCTTTCAAAGAGACAGTTGTCTAGAGAAACTTAGTATTTTTCAAGAATGGAAATTTGACAGAGTGTATATAAACAACAAATAGTGAACAGGTGTACAGTACAAGTCAGTAAAGCTAGGTGTTTTAGATTGACTTATTTCATTAACGAAAGTAGTAAGGCTTAATTGGGAGGTACAGGGTGTAGTAACTAAGGTCGCTGATCACGAAGACATGTGAAATGGGTATATCATCCCTTAATTGATTATTTTGTCACCCCACTGGGAATGTTTAGTGGAATGGGGTGGACATAGAAGGGTATGTGATATGGCATAATGTGATACAAATTTTCCAAGGCAAATGATTTTATTCTTGCCTAATTTTGTTTATCCAGGAAAGTATGCTATGCCATGAGATACCAGTGTTGTTGGTGGAATTGTCTATCATTACAGCAGCTGATGGGTGGTCATCAGCAGGCTTGCTCACCGATACTTCTTAGTGAGACATCAGTCCTTTACTCTGGTTTTGGAGCAATCGAGAAATGATTTTGCAGATGGACTGCAGTATTTAGTATAGATTGTTTAATATTTATGAAACATTTGTGTTAGTTTGATAAATTGTAAGTGTTAACTTATAATATAAATATGTTAGTAATGAACGGTGCTGATGGACCTTTTGGTTCACATATGTATTTTTGTATGGTGAATCCACGTATGATTTGGTTAATATATTATTGAGGCACACATTGTTAGATTTGCATCCAACACAGTTTAATGTTGTTTAGGATGGAATTGTATTTGGTTTGCTAGTAGAGTATGATTGCTAAGGCAAAGCCTACATCACCTTTCCTGTTCCACTGTTAATGTGGTAACCTTTTGGTTCACCAATATATTTCCATCCCTCTTTTGTTGTTTAGTATGACTTAACATATTTCACCGACCTCACACTTTGGTTTGATGTAATGTTTATAAAAAAAAATGATGTTATAATTTTTTTCCCCGGGGGTCGGTGTGAACCGTTAAATCATATTCGAAGTTACAGTTAGGTGTTAAGGATTTTGGTGTACGGGGCTAGAGTTTGTTAGTAAGTAGGTTAAGGTCATGAGATACATGACGTGTGTATACATGTGTGTGGGTAGAGAATGGAGTAACTCTGTTTAGAGTGTATTTTTATTGAAGTATGCAAGCTTGGAATGTGACATTTAAAAGTTCACTGTTAGAAGCACGTAGAGTATGGTTGAAGAATACTCAGGGCGTTCATGTGTGAATTGAGGTTTACAGGACATGAGAAAAGCGTGCGAAGTGAATGAAGTTAGCATACGTGTCAGAGAAGAATTCTGAGTTGTTAAAGGGGAGTCTGTGGCCATCCGTCGTGGGAGACGGTCAGTGTTTCTAGAGTATGTGAATAGTGTATGTGATTTACATTATAATATATTGGATGTGACGCGATGATGTACCGCGTAAGGTGTATTTACAAGGCCTTTATATATTATTATTTATAAGCGCGTTGTGGGTTTCCCGCGCTGTAAAGTTCAGGAGGAACTTAGATGCCTGGTGATTAGTCCAGAGGTATAGATATATGTGCGAGGAGTGAATGCCGCACTTTGGATTAAAAAGACACGTCGTTTTCCCGTGTCAGAAGGAGGTCTATGTTAGGACCATTATATGCTATTATTTGAATGCGCGTTGGTGGCTTTCCCGCGCCAATAGGAGGTCTACGTAAGCGCGTTGTGGTTTTCCCGCGCTGTGAAGTTCTGGAGGAACTTGGATGCCTGGTGGTTAGACCAGAGATAGAGATATATGTGCGAGGAGTGAATGCCGCACTTACATTGGAAGTAGGACCACAGAGATATATGTGGGAGGAGTGAATGCCGCACTTACATTGTATTACATTGTATACAGACCATATAGAGATTTATGTGCGAGGAGTGAATGCCGCACTTACATTGAATATAGATCAGAGATAGAGATTTATGTGCGAGGGGTGAATGCCGCACTTACATTGAATGCAGTTGTTACCAGTACGTAAGGATGACTGTACTACATATTCTAATTATGCAAGTATTTGTACTATTGTTACTGATGTCCAGGACTATGCTGTCGATATTATATATATGGAACTGTGACCCAGACTTCTGTCAAGTTATTTCATTCGCTTATGTACTGTCTTGAGTGTCAGTCCAAGTTATATTCCATTGTAACATTACAGAGGTAATATTTGGTGGTTATATTGATTGTTAATACCACATAGAAAAAGCTATTGCAACACTTACCTAGGAAACATAGTAACACCTGACGGCGGAACAAGCAAGGACATTAACAACAGAATGAATAAAGCGAGAACAGTCTTTGCTGTTCTCAACAACATTTGGAAGTCTTCCCAGTACAGCACAAACACCAAATGAAGACTGTATGAGAGTTGTGTACTTCCTGTGCTTCTCTATGGTGCGGAATGTTGGAGAGTAACAGAAAAGGAAATGTCGAAACTGTCCTCCTTCCACACAATCTGCCTAAGGAAAATTCTCCGAATCTTTTGGCCAAACACCATCAGCAACCAAGAACTACTTATTCGGAGTAACCAGGAGGACATGCACACCATCATAGCTGGCAGACGCTGGAGTTGGGTTGGCCACGTCCTCAGAATGGACCCTGATACCATCACAAGAACAGCTATGCTATGGACCCCCGAGATAAAGCGAAAGAGAGGCCAACCAAAAACAACTTGGCGGACAACTGTAGAAGCTGAGATGCAAAGAATGAACTACAGTTGGTGCACTGTACGAAGGATGGCCGCCGACCGAGCAAGGTGGAATCAATTTATTGCTGCCCTACAAGACGCCACCAGGCGTGATGGCAGCTGACTGCTTTGACGGTTGGTGGTTATGGATCAAAGAAGAAGAAGAGATAGCTCTGCTTAGAGTGTATTTAGTAAACTGACTGAGACAAACATGCAGTACATTCAAAATGATTTAATCGACGTTAAATTTTATATTTACAAATAAAAAATTTCATAATCACTTAAATTTTAACAGCTTTAAAAATTTGATAATCTTTAACAGAAAGTTATCATCACTTTTGTGATGTACTGGAGGTTTAAAAATAAGGTCACTTGGCAGCTTTTAAGTTTGACTTAGCTTAGGTTCTGCTCTCGCTGGGTTTTTGGGTTCTGTGCAGATAGGTCTCTGGAGTTCTCTCGTCTCTGGCCAAGATTAAAGCGCAGCACGTTCCAAGTAAGCCCAATGGGCTGATCACCCGTTGGCTTGTCACACCGATTACGGAAACAACGGCAGATGGATCTATTTGTTGTTGCCCTAAAGACGCCGCTAGGCGTGATGGGAAACTACAACAGAGAAAATCAATCTGCTGTTGCCCTTAAGACGCCACAAGGCGTGATGGCCTCTGACTGCTTGGTCGGTCTTTGGCTAAGGACGGAAGAAGAAGAAGACGTTCCAAGTAAAATCAGGGAGTAACTACAAAGCTGGTCCCGCGTCTCTAAGACCCTCTGATGATGGTGTCTAGTTCTACGTCAGTCCACTTCTTCCTTCACTTTGTTCCAGAGATTAGTACCCGCACTAGTACCACCAACAACTATGGTAAAAGAATAGAAACAAAACGCTCTCCTGAGTATTGCGTTTTCCAACCCATAGTAATGGGACCCCTTCTCCCTATTCAACCATTCATTCTACCTCAGAATTTACCCTCGATGAGAAAGACATATCAAACAGATGGGCAGAATACGTAAAAGAACTATTCGAGGACAACAGAGGTAAAAAACCATCACCAGATTCTAATGAAGGCCCACACATTCTCAGATCAGAAGTAGAGAATGCCATTCATATGATACAAAAAGGAAGATCAGCAGGCATGGATAACATAAACATTGAAATGATAGAAGCTCTGGAGAGCTTTGGTATAGATACAATCACAGAAATATGCAATGATATATACAATACAGGATATTTACCACACGACATGAAGACATCAGTTTTTATAACATTGCCCAAAAAACCAAATGCAACAGAATGTTCAGACTTCAGAACAATCAGCCTGATGAGTCATGCAATTAAGATACTGCTCAAAATCATACAGGAAAGAATAAAAAGTAAAGTAGACAGCGAAATCCAAGAAGAACAGTTTGGTTTTAGACGGAACAGTGGAACAAGAGAGGCAATATTTTGCCTAAGAAGATTAGCAGAAAAATATACAGAGGTCCAAAAAAGTATGTATATGTGCTTCATTGACTATAAGAAGGCTTTTGACAGAATCCATCATGAGAAAATAATTGAATGCCTCAAAGACATAGGTATTGATGGAAAAGATATAAGAATACTCAGTAACCTTTATTGGGAGCAAACTGCCACAGTAAGATCGCGAAGGAATTATTCACCATACATAGACATAAAAAGAGGTGTCAGACAAGGTTGTGTGCTGTCCCCCTGCCTATTTAATTTATACACCGAAAAAATTTTCAAACAGATACAGGAAATACCAGGACTGAACATCAGTGGAAGATCAATAAACAACCTTAGATATGCAGATGATACCGTGTTGTTAGCTGAAAGCGAACAGGAGTTACAAGAACTAGTGAAGCAAGTGAACAGTATAAGTCATGAATATGGACTCGACATTAATATTGAGAAAAACTAAAACTATGATAATTAGCAAAACAGACGATAAACCCACATTAAAGATAAGCGTAAATGGGAAAATCCTGGAACAAGTCAAGAGCTACGTATATCTTGGTCATATAATAACAGAAGATGGCAGATGTGAAACAGAAATCAAGAAGAGAATAGGGATGGCCAAAGCTACATTCAACAACATGAAACATATACTGACATCCAAACAGTTATCTCATAAATTAAAACTGAGAATCATAAAGTGTTATATATATTCTGCATTTCTGTATGGTGCAGAAACATGGACGATGAATAAGCATTTGGAAGAAAGAATTGAGGCTCTTGAAATGTGGATATATAGAAGAATGGGGCGTATCTCATGGAAAGAGATGAAAACAAATAAGGAGGTCCTAGAAAATCTAGGTATGAAAAGAGAACTAATGAGAGAGGTCAAAGTTCGGCAGCTAAAATACTTTGGCCACATAAAAAGGCATAACACCTTGCAGAAGACCATAACAGAAGGGAGAGTTGAAGGCAAACGTGCAAGGGGAAGACAGCGCTATAAGTGGGAAGATAACATCAAGAGATGGACGGGAAAGAGTCTATCAGAGTGTACCACAAAGACAAGAGACAGAAGACGTTGGAGATCCATTACAGCCAACCTCCGTTGTGGAGATGGCAACTGATGATGATGATGACTTTTAAACAAATTCGTGTGTTAAAAGTTAGCATAAATATCTCTTTTTTGTTTTCTTATATATCATTTTTCTCTCTTTCTCTTTTAATATATATATATATGTTTTAAAAAAAAAAGTCTCTAGCTCTCTGTCTCACACATAGCCTAATTTTCTCTCTCTCTCGCTCTCTGTCTCTCTCTGTCTTTCTCGCTCTCTGTCTCTCTGTCTCAATCAATTGTCTTTCTCTCTCTGTAGTTGTTTTGCATCTGGGTCTCGAGAGTTTTCTTTCTCTGTCTGTCTTTCTGTTAGTCTGGTCTGGGGTCTCTCTCTCTCTCGATCAGTCGACTGGCTCTCTGGGCATCTGCGATCTCGTCTCTCTCTCTCTCTCTCTCTCTCTCTCTCTCTCTCTCTCTCTCTCTGTCTTTCTCTCTCTCTCTGTCTCTCTCACTTTATTGTTTATTTCAAAATACTTGTTAGATATTTTTTTTGTAAACCGTTTTAAAATGTGTCTCTCTGTCTCTCTCTCTGTCTTTCTTTCTCTCGCTCTCTCTCTCTATCTCTCTCTGTCTTTCTCGCTCTCTGTCTCTCTCTGTCTCTCTGTCTCTCTATCTCTCTTTCTCTCTATCTCTCTCTGTCTTTCTATCTCTCTCTCGCTCTCTCTCTCTATCTCTCTGTGTCTTTCTCTCTCTCTCTATCTCTCGCAATTTTGGGCAAAACGTTCATTTCGCCTACGGTAGACTCTACGCCGTCTATCATGACGCTGCAACAAAAAGAAAGATTCGGCTAAAACATTATAGAGTATAAAGTCAAAATAAGGTAGAGATAAAATAGTGGAGTTGCGATCAGCTTCTTCACCCGTGCCCGCAATCGTGTCGGTTTTGATAATCCTTAACGCAAAGTGAACGGTACTAGCTTTTTTAAGTCGTCCTTGAGAATTAAATATAACAGTTTTACAAGGTCAAGGCGTATTTGTTCCAAGACAATAGAGAGGAGAAAGAAAAGGAGGGGAAAGGAGCGACAGAAGAATGCCATCGACACGCGTTGTTTGGAATCACAAATTGTACGAAAGCGCGATATTGGCTTTGGCAGTTTGAAAATACGACACAAGGCCAATACTTGTATCGTCCTATATTCACGCAGTTGAAATATATAAACACCATACCGCTCTCATTTCCTGTTAGTAGCGTAAATTCTGACGAAACCCAGACATTGTCGTTTTAGTTTGAAAAAAGCGTTGGAGAAAAGGAAAAAGATGGTGGTTTTCTAGATTTAAATAATATTGACGACTAACATGGAAAAAAATATGGAAATACGAACTATAATACTTAGGGCCATAAAACCTAGATAGTTTTGGGGAATAGGGTCTCCTGATCAATAATATATTTTAATTTACAAAATAGTCTAACAAATAACCAAGATATTGCAATAATACTATATATATTCTAGGACAGACTGACGAAAACACTCATGCCTGCTTATCTTAGCCATAAAATTTTTTGAACGCGTGTTTGAAATGAGGCAGAAGAGGGTGTCACGTGACCGATAATGTATTTTACCATCTTGTCCATAATTTGATTACTCCTTTAAATGTTCTGTTTTTCTGGACATTTTGTATTTTCTTTTTCTTTCATTTTCTACCTTCGTGGCCAAACTTTTTCACTTTCTCAAACCCCACCCGAGGTTTGGTTACGTTCCGGCCTGTAGCGGTCAGCGAACGATAATATTATCTAAGCCGCACCTGGTCTGACCAGGGGAATATCTCTTACGTTTAAAGCCTTTGATCACGAGCGAAAGGGTCCCTGTGTTTGGCTTCCAGAACGCTGCTTCGGATCATAATATTATGCATCCTGGAAGCAGGTGGAGACAAACCCGCTGTCAGTCTTTGGGTTTTTGCCCCTAGACAAGATAGAGCATAATGTTATGCATTTCTCTACCTGGGGAACTTTCGCACGATTTCTGTTGTCTTACTCTAGATTACGTCTTTCGCCGAACTTCTGTAGAAATATGCAGGCCAGGTGTCCGGGGGGGAGCGTCCCTTGTGATCTATAAGAGTAGACTGGTTTTAATAGACAAAGACATTCGTAAATTTTCCTGGCCCGTAGATGACCATCATGAGATAAGGCAAACTTTAACACAGTACTAGAATGTGTTTGCCTATGTTCTAGTCATTTTCGGGTTTCAGGGAGACCGAATCGCTAGAGCAGATTCCAGTCAGGCGAAGAACGAAATATTCTCTTCGGTCCAGAGGGTCTCTGAATACCGCTAGCGTCACGAATCGTCAACCCCGTTCCTGAATCAAAACCCCTTTTTGTCAACGCCAAGTTAAGCTCACGCAGTGCAACGGAGCCAACGCTAAATCTGGAATCATCAAATGTAGTAGTAGTTCTCTACTCGCCTATTGGATTACCAGCCAGAGCATTGCGGCTTCCAGAATATCAAACCCGCTCAGCATGCCGATAGCAGAATTCCATATCACCCGCCTTTTTGTGCCTAAACGGGGCACTCAGCAAACCACAGCCAAACCAGTTTAAACAGGATTTACAGCCAAGCAGAGCCTAGCGCCGGATAAGCGCGCCTGGGTCTCTTTGTCCTCAAGTGACTTCTTCTGGTGTATTTTCTGGATACTTAAAACCTCGCACGTATGAGCAGCCATCTATGGACAGAGTTCCAGCCCCCCTCTCGCGAGTAGCGGTCACCAACGATTAGCACCTTTGGTCCCACGAAAAAAGCGGACAGGCTGTCGCTCAGTTCGTTTATTTGGTCAGCAGGATATAAACAACGTCTTCCAGTGTTCCCTCGCGCAATTAGGGGTCGACCAACGTTTTTTTTAGCCCGACAAGGAAAGTTCGTTATTTCACTTCAGTCATCTTGAAGGATATTTATCGGTAAGACACTTCCTGGAGCTAGCGCCTTTGGTCCCCGAAAGCGGACCCTCTGTCGGACAGCTTAGTTATTTTCTCCGTGTGCTACAGGTTTTATGAGTGTTGGTGGTGTGTGTGTTTGTGGGTGTGTATTTGCATTATTGTTGGTGTATATGATTATTGATGACTATTGATGATTATTTGATTATTGATGTAATTTATGCTGTGTATGATGATATGCATTAATTCCATGCTTTTCTTCTTTAATAAAGTTTACACATTTATTAATGCGCTGTTCCCGACCCTTTTCATCCATAATTAACTTTGTTTAGCTCTTTACTATAATCTCTATGTTTGATAAGAGAAAAGAGTGAGAGCAGGAGATGCTTAGACAGTGAAAAGTGAGTTGAGGCTTGGAGAGAGAGATCATTTTGGTAAATCTTCTTTCAGGTTGTCTCAAGTCCATCTCCTATTTACACCTTTCTGTGTGTGTAATCTATAACTCTGCCAGTCCACTATCCCTTGTCGATTTCACTACTATTGTCCAACTCGACAAATACTCTACACTTTACTCAACCACGACAATTAATGGGAGCCCGTCCGAGATTCTAGAACCCATCTAGTACGACATTTAATATGTGCTCGATCCGAGGATGAATCTCTCACAAGATTCTATCTTGATTCTTAGAGTCTAGTGTTCTGCAGATTATAGGAATTTCTTTCCCCTAGACATAACGAACTATTTCTTTTGGGTGGAAGTCGGAACAGCGCTTTTTCTCCACAGCAATCATAAATATTTAGTTACATTTATTGTTCATGCTACACATGAGACAGCTGGTAAAGGTTGATGGTATCACTGCTGAGTTTTTGGTTGACAAATCTGACGACTATTGTTTAAAAGTCAGAAAAAATTTTTTTTAAGGGTTAATATTTTTTCAGGAGTAGCTCTTTAATCTGAGATAAGAAGCTGCAGATAGTCAGTTACTAGCTTGCATTTGTACCAAGGGATTGTGTTCATTCGGATGATAGTAACCAATCCTCTCAATAGCTTAGTACTGACAGAACTGGGGTGAAGTGATAGTAATAAGTTTTACATCAGTTACATTTTTTGGAGTTTTTTGGGGTTTGTGCTTGTCGATCAGAGTAGCTGCAAACTTTCTTGGTTTTAAAGTTCCCAGGGTAGCCTAGATTTTATTGATTATTAAGTTAATCAGCACCTAGTGGGCTAGGTAACAAAGATCTCTAGGTTCTATTCTTCTATAGTGTTTGCTCACCCTGATATAATGGCCGATCTAGATAAAGTGCATAGGATTGCCCTCGAGGTAGCTAAGTACATGGAGTACAAGGATAGCGAAATCCAGCCCTTTCTAGAATTTGCTGTAAGCCTACAGGATCAATACGAGGTAGACAATTGGTTTGACAGCCGTTTAATCTTGGCATGGTCCTGTAAACAAACTGGGGAGAGTGAAGCATTCACCCGACAGTATGTAGAAGAAGTGATAGAAGATGAGAAGCAAAGGGAAAAGCAAAGACAAGAACGGGACAAGCAATTGGAAATGGAGCAACAAAAACGGGACAAGCAATTGGAAATGGAGCAACAAGAACGGGACAAGCAATTGGAAATAGAGCGACAAGAAAGGGACAGGCTACACCAAATCAGAATGAATGAACTGGATAGCCAAATTCGGAGGGTGGAAACAGATACTAAATGTAGTCACTCTACTTCCCCTTCTACTGTGCCCTTAACGGTCAACGCCCCTGCAAACCTTGCGCCCATGACAGAAAACTTGCCTGCTAAAACCGAACCCCAACTCCAGAAAATTGACTTTCCTTTGGACTTGGATCCGAAGCCCAAACAAGGAAAGAATTTACGTCGGGACAGCAGACCTAAAACCACAGGGAAAATTACGCAACGTTCCCAGGCATGGAAACTGCACAAAGGTGAGAGAGGTGCTAGCAAGCATTGTAATACGGATTGTTCCCGTCTGGCAAGCGGCGAACCCCGAGCCTCTCACGCTCCAGACCGAGCAGCACCTAACCGACACGTGACGTCGAGAAAAGGGAGCCACACCCTATCACGTTATATTTCGCAAGATTCCCGGCCGGACAGCGAAAAACCATATGCAGAGGCGCATCCCTCCAACTCAACGATCGTAAAAAGGAGGTGCCGCTCCTCTTATCACCCTGAGCTTAAAAGGTGCAAGAATAAGTCGCCTGCTAAAAGGGGTAAACTTTCCAAACCGTTCCAAGGAACGTTGGAAAAACACACCGAGAGTTTTTTCTCGGGCACTTCGCGATCTAACGGGATCTCAAACCGTCCAGTCTTTTGCATGCAGTCTGCGGGACCTGTCAATCAGGAAGTGGATCTCGCATTGCAGGACAAAGTTCAACTGACGCCAGTAACTTCCTCAGGGGAGGGCAAAGTTGACGTTTATGATGGACACAGGGTTCCAGGCGAAGGGATCCCAGGTATTCCATTTGAGTCTCTCACACTTCTCAGGGCAGAAGACAGTGAGAAAAGCTGCCTTACTACTGTACAAGGAGCCATTGTTGAGAGCCTTGGCTCACGTCATGCTAGTACCGGTAAAGCGACTCAACAAACTCTGCAACTCGCAGATATTGCCTATCTTTCTACACGGATAGAAGCTACGGAGATCTGTTATGATTTAGTAGAACCCCAGAATGCGATCGATTACTCTCTGCTTCAGGCAGCTGAGTTCTCTCATTCAAATCGCATTATTCCAGTGGTCTCAACCCCACTGATGGACAGCAAAGTAGTCGCCTCCGCCAGGCCATTACCGAGCAACTTGATCATTTCCGTTGACCAAGCCAGAGTTGTGACTGGCAAGGCAAGGAAAGCTCCAGATCCACCTTTAGAGGGCACAGGTCTGAAGATTGATCAATGCTCCCACCGAAACAGGGGAGTAGGTGTGGAGAGGCAGAAGAAAAATGCTAGCATTTCTTCGGCCAACGAACGGCTTTATTTACCAACTAGGGTTACACGCGCGCGAAAAGTCCCGATAGACTGCAGCTATAGAGGGTTATTCAAGGCCACGCCCGTGACAGGTAAATATATACATAAGCAGCCTGAGCCCAACAATGATTACACCGCGCATAACAGGCGGATTATCTACGCAGTGGCCAGTGAGTTCAGGCGGGGCCGAAAACCACAACAGGTGCGGATAATTTTCCGGACCATAAACAGGCACAGCGAATTGCGGAAGCAAGGTCAGGTTCACACGGAAACGAAGGGCGTCAGCGCCGACTGGCCTAGCAAAATCCCATTCGCTGAACGTCTATTAGACAGAGGGAAGAAAAGAAATGAACTCGGAGCTAGTCATACAGTACTGACATGGGGGGGGGGGGGGGGGGCGGAAATTGGCACCGTATTTGGTTTAGGAGTTTTGGATGTTCCAATGACAGGGAACGGACATCGATGGAAAAGATAAATTACTGTCATTTTTGTCCGTATTCCTCGAACTTTAAAAGGGGGGGGGGGCCACTTGTCACGTGATCGATAATGTATTTTACCATCTTGTCCATAATTTGATTACTCCTTTAAAGGTTCTGTTTTTCTGGACATTTTGTATTTTCTTTTTCTTCCATTTTCTACCTCCGTGGCCAAACTTTTTCACTTTCTCAAACCCCACCCGAAGTTTGGTTACGTTCCGGCCTGTAGCGGTCAGCGAACGATAATATTATCTAAGCCGCACCTGGTCTGACCAGGGGAATATCTCTTACGTTTAAAGCCTTTGATCACGAGCGAAAGGGTCCCTGTGTTTGGCTTCCAGAACGCTGCTTCGGATCATAATATTATGCATCCTGGAAGCAGGGGGAGACAAACCCGCGGTCAGTCTTTGGGTTTTTGCCCCTAGACAAGATAGAGCATAATGTTATGCATTTCTCTAGCTGGGGAACTTTCGCACGATTTCTGTTGTCTTACTCTAGATTACGTCTTTCGCCGAACTTCTGTAGAAATATGCAGGCCAGGTGTCCGGGGGGAGCGTCCCTTGTGATCTATAAGAGTAGACTGGTTTTAATAGACAAAGACATTCGTAAATTTTCCTGGCCAGTAGATGACCATCATGAGATAAGGCAAACTTTAACACAGTATTAGAATGTGTTTGCCTATGTTCTAGTCATTTTCGGGTTTCAGGGAGACCGAATCGCTAGAGCAGATTCCAGTCAGGCGAAGAACGAAATATTCTCTTCGATCCAGAGGGTCTCTGAATACCGCTAGCGTCACGAATCGTCAACCCCGTTCCTGAATCAAAACCCTTTTTTGTCAACGCCAAGTTAAGCTCACGCAGTGCAACGGAGCCAACGCTAAATCTGGAATCATCAAATGTAGTAGTAGTTCTCTACTCGCCTATTGGATTACCAGCCAGAGCATTGCGGCTTCCAGAATATCAAACCCGCTCAGCATGCCGATAGCAGAATTCCATATCACCCGCCTTTTTGTGCCTAAACGGGGCACTCAGCAAACCACAGCCAAACCAGTTTAAACAGGATTTACAGCCAAGCAGAGCCTAGCGCCGGATAAGCGCGCCTGGGTCTCTTTGTCCTCAAGTGACTTCTTCTGGTGTATTTTCTGGATACTTAAAACCTCGCACGTATGAGCAGCCATCTATGGACAGAGTTCCAGCCCCCCTCTCGCGAGTAGCGGTCACCAACGATTAGCACCTTTGGTCCCACGAAAAAAGCGGACAGGCTGTCGCTCAGTTCGTTTATTTGGTCAGCAGGATATAAACAACGTCTTCCAGTGTTCCCTCGCGCAATTAGGGGTCACAAACGTTTAGCCCGACAAGGAAAGTTCGGTATTTCTCTTCAGTCATCTTGAAGGATATTTATCGGTAAGACACTTCCTGGAGCTAGCGCCTTTGGTCCCCGAAAGCGGACCCTCTGTCGGACAGCTTAGTTATTTTCTCCGTGTGCTACAGGTTTTATGAGTGTTGGTGGTGTGTGTGTTTGTGGGTGGGTATTTGCATTATTGTTGGTGTATATGATTATTGATGACTATTGATGATTATTTGATTATTGATGTAATTTATGCTGTGTATGATGATATGCATTAATTCCATGCTTTTCTTCTTTAATAAAGTTTACACATTTATTAATGCGCTGTTCCCGACCCTTTCATCCATAATTAACTTTGTATAGCTCTTTACTATAATCTCTATGTTTGATAAGAGAAAAGATTGAGAGCAGGAGATGCTTAGACAGTGAAAAGTGAGTTGAGGCTTGGAGAGAGAGATCATTTTGGTAAATCTTCTTCCAGGTTGTCTCAAGTCCATCTCCTATTTACACCTTTCTGTGTGTGTAATCTATAACTCTGCCAGTCCACTATCCCTTGTCGATTTCACTACTATTGTCCAACTCGACAAATACTCTACACTTTACTCAACCACGACAGAGGGTACATGCAATCTGATTGGGTGTAGTTAGAAAGAGGGAGAGAGGTTATTGGTTGGCCCGAAAATAAAAATATATTTTTGCAAAGTAAAGCCTGAGGCAGACTAACCAACGTACCGAAACACACACAGTATTTTTGCCGTGGGGTTTTTAACTTTGAATTCAAACTTTGATAGACGCCGATTTCTATTGGCCAGCGTAGGGGATATTGAGAAAAAAATTGGAAGGCTGGACGCCATTTGTAGAAAAACGTTCCCTTAAACAGGTCTATTGATAGACCAGAAGTTTGACTTGCTTCACCATATAATGAAGACATAACTAAAGAAAAGCAGTCATAGTCTAGCTGCGGCACAGCTAAATCTGTGTGTATTTCATTGAATTTGTGATAAGAACGACATTATTAATATTTTATTTAAAAATTTGAGTGTGAGATACTGCCATATGAAAAATATTTTACGACTGTAAGTACATAGGTCCCTAGCAGACTTATGCAGGGCCTAGTTGTTGATCCATCATATAACAAACTACCAGAGAGGTAGATCCAAAAGATTATATAGGTTGTCATCAAGGATCATATCACCTACCTTATTTTATGGAAAAAGATCAAGGATAATGGCAGAGGTGTTGCAGCCATTAGGGGAGAGGAAAAAGAAAACTGGTACAAGTTGTTCCATCAATCTAGATTGGATGAGCTGGGTCGGTCAGAGAGATCTGACCCTGTTCTTTTATTTTGAATGCATTATTAATTGTGGATTTGGTGGATTAGATATTATGTTAAGACAAACCATAATCTTCGTGTTGCAGGGTTTTTGTCTGGCACTGTGCTAGTGCCAGCCTATTGAAAGTATACTCTGTGTAAGAGAGAAATTTGCTGTAGTGGTACAAGCTCTCTACCACTGGAATTGTAATCCTTGTACAAGCTCTCTACCAAGATATATAAAATTTGATTTCATTTGATTTTGATAGTCCTGACCAAAATAATATTAGGTTCAGGACTAAATAAATTGTAAAAAGATTTGTTAAATACCAAATTTAAAACACTGTGTTAGTTGAGTTGATCATAGAATTTAATATCTGTGTGTGTGTGTGTTTGTGTATTGGGTTACCATCACACCACACTTACATTACCCTAGACATTTAGACGTAGTCACCATTTATTCTAAGTGTAAAATATAACTCTGAGTGAGATATTAGGGTGGTAGCAGAAAGGTTTCCCTGAGAACACACCCCACCAATTGTTAGACTCAGGGGCCTTCACAGCTTGACCTCACTCAGTTACAAATTAAATACAACACCAACATTCATAACATCTAAACCCACCACAGATCCCTGGCAACCTGACTTTGACTTTCGCCTGCATGCAGTCGGCCAATAGCAATGTTCCTTAAATTTATCGATAGAGACGCCATAAATGTCTGCTTGGAAATGAACTGAATTTTTGTGTGTAGCGTTATCCTTTTATAGCAGTGTTTCCCAAACTTTTTTGGGTCACCGCCCCCTTGGCTCTCAGGGCATGTCCCCAGCGCCCCCTCCTCCCCCCTGCATTTCCCCATATTACATAAAAAAATGTAAAGAGTGAAAAATAAGAGCAACTGTTAATACAGTAACAACTAATTGCTCAATTTATCACATTCTAATATAAAGCTACAGATACGCTTATTTATTAACTTAATTTAAAAAAAAAACTTTATTACTTAATGCTGTAAAACAAACAGCAGTATGCGAAAGTAAATTAGTAACAAACGTACTTCATTTTTAACTTCAGTGAGATGGATGTTCCTGGTGTAGTGATATCAGCTTCTCAACATCATGCTGAAAGTTACTTAGAAGGAGTCTCAGATCCCCACGTTCAGTAATCTGCAGTCTGTTTCTCTGCTTCGAAAGAAATTGGACAAACGAGCTGAAACCACGCTCTACTAAATACGATGTTGGAAAGGCAATACAGAACAGCTTAACCTTTCCCCACACTGCAAGGTAGCGTTCAGAGATTTCTTTCTGCAACCAAAAGTCTTGATATGATTTCTTGAACATTGGCTTAAGTTCAACGTCATTTTGTAGCGATATCAGTTCCTCTTCCACCCTTCCTAGTTCCTCACTGCACGTGTCCAGGAATGGATTTATTATCCAGTCTGGAATCGTGATCAAAAGAAGATCCTGAAACCTCTGAGACATGTCTTTATGCAGCATATCTAGGTGTGCACAATATACTTGAAGATTATTCTCTGGTATTTTGTCTTTCTCTTCCAACTCTAAGAGGCTGGGAAATTGGATTAACTCGCGACGGCCAATATTACGTTTGAATAGCGTTAATTTGGCCAGAAACGTGGAGACGACAGATTTGACTTTTATAAGATTAATATAATTTCCTTGCAGTTGTAGATTTATTTCGTTAAACTTTGTAAATAAATCTGACAAATATGCAATGTCATGCCTGATATTCGTTAGTTCTGTACTGAGCGAAGCATGCGAGTCTTTGAAGAATTCTACCACAGTTTCAAAAAGAGCATAAAAGCATCTCAGACAATTTCCTTTTGAGAGCCACCTAACTTCTGTGTGCATCAGCAAACGTTCAAACTGTTCATCATTCTTAATACAAAGCTCTCGAAATAGTCGAGAATTGAGAGCATGGCACTTAATTTTGTTAATCGCTGTGATACCAGTATTTAATGATTTGTGGAGCCCGATCACTTAAATTTTTTGCGACAAGATGTTGTCTGTGAATTACACAGTGTATTGTAAATATACCAGGTACAGCTTCTTTTAAGAAAGCGATAAACCCGCGGTAACAACCTATCATTGATGGTGCCCCATCTGTTTCACAAGCAAGAATGTTAGTAAGCGGAATGTCCTTCTCTGTGAAAAATTTCTTTACTACACGAAATATTGACTCCCCTTTTGTATCAGTTACTAGTTGCTTAGCTAATAACAACTCTTAAACCAAGCTTTCATCTTTTACGAAGCGACCATAGACAAGAAGCAAAGATTCGCTGCTAGGCAAAGTTGACTCATCCAACTGCAATGCAAATTATGTTGTCCTAAGTATGCTGCACAATGTATTTTCAACATTCTCAGCCATTTCATCTATTCTTCTTTGAACAGAGGTATTGCTGAGCGGAATTGCTTTTAATTAATTGTTCAGGTGACTTATGCATAACTATACTCACAAACTCTCTTATAGCTGGCAAAATCAAATTTTCTGCGATTGTATGAGACTTTCCAGATTTAGCTATCAGCAGTGAAATTTTGTATGAAGCTCGCAAACCATCACAGCTTTGTTGTGAAGTGTGGACAAACATGTCACGGACTCTTTTACGTTTCTGAAAGTTTTCACGAAGTGACTGATAATATGTCAAATTTTTATCTGTTTTATTTGGGTGAATTTTTTTCAAATGTTCAAGTAGTCTGGAAGGTTTCATCGCCTCATTTGAAAAGGCCCTCTCACATAATAGACACAATGGCAGTTGTTGGTTATTTAGTGCTGGAATAAATGCATATTTTAGATATTCCACGCTGTATTGCATGCACTTCTTTTTGGTTTGTTCTGCTTTTGCCATATTTGTTCTGAATTCTGGAACAAAGAATTGGTTTTACAATTTTGCAGATAGAAAAATGTTCGTCGAGTAAACAACAAAAGCTGATTTAAAAGTGGCTTTACAAAAATGTTGACACAGATGTTCTTACCAGTTTACTCTTCTATTTTATAAAGTTTCTTAACCATAGCCATAAATAAATTAGAAAAATACAACAGTCAGAAAAAAAAACCACAATTAGCAACAGCCACACCAACACTGAAGTAACCCAGTAATCATTTCATAAAGCATAATAATAGGTACCACAAAGTGCCCGCTTCTAGCTGTTGAAAGTGGAGAAAACTGAGGGAAATTCGTCAAGTTTAAGTCGTCACTGCCCCTTTGCTATTAAGCGAATTGTAATAAAATTTATATCACGATACTCTTTATCTTCTTCTCTTTTGAAATGTATTAATTAAAAAAAAATAAAAGCTATTGAAGTATTTTTTTAACTAATAAAAACAAACAGCAGCGTTACGCGTAGTTTGCTACGGACTCCGAACCTTTTCGTCTCACCCCGCTTCATTCAAATGAGGGTCGCTCGACCGCCAAACCACTAATTTGCACACTTGAGATATATTTGTGTAGTATGCAGATTAATATGTACAAATTTAAAGCTTGTACCTTTTATACTATGATGTTGTGAATATTGACTTTCATTCAACAAACTATATTTTTCTGTAATGTGTTTTGCAGATTTGCAATTTTTGGTCTCAAATATATTGATAATTATTCATGATGTAGCCCTATAGTTTTCTTTGTGTGATCAGTATATTCCAGACTATATGCTGTTTGTCAGAGAAAGTTGTAAGATTATATTTAAGAAGACGGCAGTGTTCTGAAGTTGGTGTGATGTAACTTTTTCAATGTTGCAAAGTCCCCACACTTTTTAAAATGCTATTACCAAATTTCATGACTTTTGGTACCTAATAATAATAGTTATTTAATATGAACAAAACGCTGGAGCTGGGTTGGTCATGTCCTCAGAAGAGACCCCGATGCCATCACAAGAACAGCTATGCTTTGGACTCCTGAAGTAAAACGAAAGAGAGGCCGACCAAAAACAACCTGGCGGAGGACTGTGGAGGCTGAGATGCAAAGAATGAACCAGAGTTGGGGCACTGTACGAAGGATGGCCACCGACCGAGCAAGGTGGAATCAATTTGTTGTTGCCCTACAAGACGCCACTAGGCGTGATGGCCACTGACTGCTTTGACGGTCGGCGGCTAAGGATCAAAGAAGAAAGAAGAATATGAACAAAATATAAAATAACGCACTATAATGATAGGTCTTCAGATTAAAAATTGAGAGACAGTAGCCTAACTACAAAGTGTGGAGATCCCGGTAACAAATTAAAAGGATGTAATATAATGGATTGAACAGAAATATTCAATATACGGCAAATCTGTATCAAAATTTATCTGCTTAATTAATAATTAATGTTAGTAAACTGATGCTAGCTCTGTGCAAACAAACAAAAAATATAAGTAAGAAAACTTACCTTATCGACAGGATGAAATTGTTTGATACCCGGTACACGCTTATTTGAAACCACTGTTCACAAGAAAAGTTGAGAAAGTTTGTTGGTTTTGCTCATAGCCAGTGCAAAGTTGAAATAGACGGGAAACGTACATCGCGCCAGTCGATTTATGCAAGTCTGAATGTAAGGTAGAAAAGCCGGTTCAGAGGATCAAAGACTGATTTATAATGCCAAGTACCATTAAAAACTTTCTCCCTTGAACCTTTTCTCTTATTTATTACCAATCTGCGAACATCTAGTTACCACTAGCCCAAATACTGAGACAATAAATTCCGCAACAAAGCAAAGCTGGTACTTTCTGAATCACCAGCAGGTATCTAATTTAGTCCATGCCATCGGCACGGATCATTTCTCTTCCTTCAGGAGTGAACGAATGGACAATAGGTGTTTGGTTAACCCCCTTTCCTAGCAGTTCCCGATTACCGTTTATGGTCAGCGATGGTTACCTGAGCTCAGAACGACACGTATAGACGAAACTATGCCCTGCTTAATGATCCTAGTAATACAACCATCCACATTGTCCCCGCTTCACTGATGTTGTCTCTCAAATCCACAATTCTTTTCTCCCCCGCACGTACTGAATTTAGCTTGTCAAATCCTGAACCCCCCTTACTACTAAACGCCCACTGTTTACTACTGAACGCCCCCCTCTGGCCCATTTTTTCCGTATCGCCCCCTTGGACCCTTCCAAAGCCCCCAGGGGGGCGGTAACGCCCACATTGGGAACCACTGTTTTATAGGGTTTCAGATGCGTAGTCAGTGAATAGTGTTCACCCCATGTTTTGTTGCTTTCACTTGCGCGCAACATGAGCTGTGGTCAAAAATTGCGCCATAAACACTATTGACCACTGCGTTGTAACGATTACAAAAACGAACGCAATTCAGGTCAACACGTGCATTTGACACTGTAAAGAACATTTGAGGCTGGATTTTATATACCCTAGCACCAAATTTTACTTACAAACTCATAAAAACGCGCCCTCGGATAGCTATGCGTTTCTTTTTTTGAACAGTATAGTATAGATAGAATATGTTTACATTTACATCTTCACTGATTGAAAAGTGTTCACCATATAGATTGAATATGTTTTCAGTTACATCTACACTGGTTGAAAAGCTTTGAAACTTTCATTAATTTTAAAGTGAATATGTTTACACAGATATTTACACTGGTTTGTACTTGTAAATATTATAATTAGAATGTACATCATTTCTTTCTTGGACATCCACTAGCGATTTTCACATATTAATATTCACATGGGTATATATATATAAGATGTTGTGTTAGAACAAATAAAGGGAATACAGAATGGTTTACAGTAGAAACAGGGGTGAAACAAGGCTGTATTATGTCACCACTACTTTTTGGAATAGCTATTGATTGGGTTATGAGAAACTATACCCACAATGAACAATTGGGTATAAAATGGACAAATGGAAAATTCCTGGGGGACTTGGATTTCGCAGATGATGTAGCATTCTTAAGTTCAACACCAAGACAATCCCAAGAAGCAATAAATAATTTGTGTCATCTCTCGGTTAAAATTGGTCTCCAAATAAATGCCTCTAAAACTAAAGCTATGAACTTTTCTAACGAGACCTTTGATATCATCTTGAACGGGGAAAAACTACAGAAAGTTGAAAGTTTCAATTATTTAGGCAGTAAAATGACTCAGGATGGTGACACAACAAGAGAAATCCATACTAGAATTGCTTTGGCAGCTAGCGCCTTCAATAGATTATCTAACATTTGGAAATTACGATCATTGAATATACATACCAAGCTTCGTCTGTTTAATTCAAATGTTATCTCAGTGTTAACATACGGCTGTGAGAGTTGGAAAATAACAAAATCATTGGAGAACAAGCTGAATACATTCGAGAACAAATGTCTTAGAAAACTCATGAACATCAGTTGGAAAGAATTCAAGACTAATCGACAAATAAGAGAAGACTCAAGGCAGAAATATGTCTCCGACTATATAAGGAAAAGACGATGGTCATATATCGGTCATGTCCTACGAAGGCAAACCAACAGAATACCACTACAGGCGCTCACTTGGGTTCCTGAGGGTAAGAGGAAAAAAGGAAGACCAAAAGAAACACTCAGAAGAACAATAATAAGAGAAGGAAGAACGTTGGGCCTAAATAATGTGCAAGAGCTAAGAGGAGTGGCGTCACAACGAACAACCTGGAGAGCACTGTTTTCTGCCTTATGCGCCGTGTTTGGTGCTTAAAGAATTTATTATTATTATTATATATATATATATATATATATATATATATATATATATATATATATATATATATATTATATATATATATATATATATATATATATATATATATATATATCCTTTTTAGGACAGTCAGGATCCTATTTGGTTCTCCTCTCTTTATCTAGCTCATGTATGGCTCCTCGAATACCGCTTGTGTACGGCGGTGGCCACATCCCGGGCAACAGTCTTGGCTGACTGGCTAAACTACATGGGTGGAGTAGGAGCAATCTTACTCAAGGGAATGTCCATCCCTAGTACACAAAGACTGAGACGGTGAGTGAGGCGGAGGAATCTGAGAAGATCAACGGCTCGCAAAGCGAAACAGCATAGTGTGTGGCGCACTAGAGCCGTGTCGGACATAGAAAAAGACAATGGCTAGCCACTGTGGAAGAGATTGGGGCCTTACCACGTACTTCCTACAGAACATAATGGGATCACAACAACAAGATAAGAAACGATATGTAGAGAACTCTCTGTCCCCTATGGAAAAATCTACTGTACAAATTAACAGGGAAGAGGCAACTCCTCTAATGAGTAAGGAAGTACATAATGATGAGTGTTCCTTAAATTCTGTTGAAAGGGAGCATTCTGAGAAAGACCACCTAAAAACTAGTAGGAGAAGCCTAAAAATAGGAACATGGAATGTTAGAACTCTGAACGGAGAAGGAAAGCTTGACAATCTTATATTAGAAGCAACAGACATGAAACTCGATATACTGGGAGTTGCAGAGGCAAGACTTTTGGATACAGGCTACATAAAAAGAGACCAGTACACACTTATACACTCAGGTGGAGAAAAACATGAAAGAGGGGTAGGAATGTTGATAAAGAAGGAGTTAGAAAAATACGTGAGTGGATACTGGACACACAATGACAGAATGATGTTACTAAAAATGAGAGCAAAGCCATTCGACATATCAATCTTACAAACTTATGCACCAACTAAAAATCACAGCGAGGAAGAAATAGAAGAATACTATGAAGAGCTACAACACACACTTAAACCAGTCAAATCAACAGATGTGTTGATAGTAATGGGTGATATGAATGCAAAAGTAGGAAAAGGAAAATACAAGAAAATAGTAGGACAGTATGGATTAGGGACAAGAAATGATAGAGGAGACAGACTTATCCAGTTCTGTGAAGAAAACCAGCTGGTCATATGTAACACCTTTTTTGAACACCACCCAAGGAAATTATACACATGGAAAAGCCCAGGAGATATAACACGAAATCAAATCGACTATATCATGATAAAACATAGATTTAAGAACAGTGTCACAAGTGCAAAGACACATCCTGGCGCCGACATAAATTCAGATCACAATCCAGTCGTCATCAAAGTAAATATAAAGCTGAAAAGAGCAGGAAACAGAAGACAGGAGGAACCCCAGATAGAAATATCAGCGCTGAAACAACCAGATATAAAACAGAAATATTTAATCGACGTCAAAAATAAATATCAACAGTTATTGACAGAAAGCATGGAGCAGTATAGAAGAGAAAACCCAGAAGAAAAAGCAACCGCAAAATGGGAATGCTTAAAAACAAGCATACAATCAACAAATGCAAATTTACTAAAAAGGAGTCTAAGAAAAATCAAATTTGGATGACAGATGACATCTTGAATAAAATGGCAGAAAGAAAGAAAGCAAAAAACACTCCAGAATATAAAACAATAGACAATGACATACGTACTATGTGTAGAGAAGCAAAAGAACGGTGGATAGAAACAAAATGCAAGGAAATAGAAGACTTGGAAGCAAAGCACTGGACAAGAGATATGCATGAAGAAATAAAGAAATTATCAAATCGGTCACGGTTTGCACAAGGAGGAAGCTGAATCAAGAACAAAAATGGTGTAATATTACTTGATGAGAAAGACATATCAAACAGATGGGCAGAATACGTAAAAGAATTATTCGAGGACAACAGAGGTAAAAAAACCATCACCAGATTCTAATGAAGGCCCAAACATTCTCAGATCAGAAGTAGAGAATGCCATTCATATGATACAAAAAGGAAAATCAGCAGGCATGGATAACATAAAAATTGAAATGATAGAAGCTCTGGAGAGCTTTGGTATAGATACAATCACAGAAATATGCAACGATGTATACAATACAGGATATATACCACACGACATGAAGACATCAGTTTTTATAACATTGCCCAAAAAACCAAATGCAACAGAATGTTCAGACTTCAGAACAATCAGCCTGATGAGTCATGCAATTAAGATACTGCTCAAAATCATACAGGAAAGAATAAAAAGTAAAGTAGACAGCGAAATCCAGGAAGAACAGTTTGGTTTTAGACGGAACAGTGGAACAAGAGAGGCAATATTTTGCCTAAGAATATTAGCAGAAAAATATACAGAGGTCCAAAAAAGTATGTATATGTGCTTCATTGACTATAAGAAGGCTTTTGACAGAGTCCATCATGAGAAAATAATTGAATGCCTCGAAGACATAGGTATTGATGGAAAAGATATAAGAATACTCAGTAACCTTTATTGGGAGCAAACTGCCACAGTAAGATCTGGAAGGAATTATTCACCATACATAGTGTTGCGTAGCATTAATGTGTGTAGGGTATAGTTCTGTGGATGATGTCACATTTGCCACACAACGTTGAGGGTGTTGTATTTCATCTGCTTCTCTCAAGGTATGATAATCCTGGCCTTTGCAGAGTAGTGTGCCACCCTCAGACACCAGGGATGATGAGGCGTAGTAACATGGTGTCTTTAGTCTGGTTTAAGTGTGATGTAAGGATACAGATGTGTATTCAAACAGTGAGCATTACAAACAAGGCAATCCACACAATGACGTCACGTTAACTCACGATGTGAAAGTCAATAAAGCTTTAAACAGCAGTGATGGTTTTTTTGGCAATATATATTGTACGCCACAATGACAAAATGCATGGACATCGTTATGCAGAAAAACATCACAGGTATTTTCACAACAGTCATTGTATCATCGAAGTAGTCGACTCAACAGGCACAGCAAACAGCATAATATTAATGTACATGATATGCCTTTTAGGATATCGTAGACCGCTGTTCATGTAGTCAGGTAGTAAACTTCCCCTTTCCATAAGAGCTAGTAGATATCAACTAGGAGATTAAATATGGTCTCCTCGTTTTGACCTCAACAAGACAGGCATGTCTTTTGAGCGCCACATTATCGTTCTCTATGTTCCTTATACAGCAAAGGTATCAAACCTAGATCCATCAACAAAGTTCAGGAAGCAAGTAGTCCGTAGGACAGGCATCAATCGATGCGTGACAATAGAAGTGAATCATAAGGCAGGCTAAGCGAAAGTCAACATCACAAGATGGCGATAAAGTCACTTAGCAAAAAAGGATTCATTTACTTGTTCATCAGGAATTTAATCATATAATCACATATGCCTCCAGGCATTAGGAATAACATGGAGATATATCACCTCAAAAAAGGAACAACAATCATGAGGACTCCTTCCTGAAATCACTGGCTAACAAAAAAATAATTTTTTTTTCTTTCTCTAACATTTCTATGTTTTTCTGGTCAATTTTAATGCGCTGTTTTTAAATCTGCAAACCGTTTTTCTCTATCAGGTCGGGATCTCTAGAAATACGCAATTGAAGTTTTTTAACAACGCATACAGTATTACAACATCATTCGTACAAGAAGTGTAACAGTTATGTAGGCTTGAATTTCTTTGCAGTCGACTTTCGTCGGTGAATGGCATGTGGTACATCGCGATGAAGCCTCCAACAATAATCGGCAAGCATGGTCACACTCCACCGTCCTTGATAACGTGACTCCATTACAGCGATATCTTGATGGAATCGTTCTCCATGTTCATCGCTGACTTCGCCAAGGTCGTCAGGGAAAAAATCAAGACGCGAATCGAGCAAATGGATTTTGAGGGACATGTTACAGCCCATAATTCTGTATGCATCTATGCACTGCTTAACAATATGCACATAGTCGACAGATTTGTGATTTCCCAGAAAGTTATCGATGATCGATTTGAATGCCATTAATGCGCGAAGTTCACTACCATGTAACAAGTTCTCGAATCGTTTCTCTGCAATAACTTTCCTAATTTGAGGTCCTACAAAGATACCTTCCTTTATCTTTGCATCGCTAACTTGCGGAAACTTTTTTCGAAGATAAGTGAAAGCTTTGCTCGTTTTATCTAACGCTTTTACGAAATTCTTCATGAGCCCCAACTTTATATGTAACGGTGGTAAAATGATGCTGTCTTTGTTAACTAATGGCTCGTGTATTACATTTTTATGCCCGAGCTGCATACGATCCCTGATAGGCCACACCTTTCTTGCATAATGTTCCTGTCTGTTGCGGCTGTCCCATTCACATAGGAAGCAATAAAATTTAGTATACCCAGTCTGCATGCCCGTGAGAATTGCAATGACCTTTAGGTCTCCACAAATCCGCCATTGGTAGTCATTGTACTTTATTTTTGCCAAAAGTATAGCCATATTGTCATAAGTTTCTTTCATATGAACAGAGTAGGCGACTGGAATTGATGAAAATAAATTTCCGTTATGCAATAACACGGCTTTTAGACTAGTCTTGGAAGAGTCGATGAAAAGTCGCCATTCGTTGACTATGTGCTCATAACCGAGGTGCACCATTAGACCGTTTACATCTTTGCAATAGCAAATGTCATCATCCATCTCAAAGTATTGAACAAGTTCTGTGTCTATGACGAAATTTAGATATCGGAGTATTGGGCGCTAAAAGATTCCATTCTTTGAGTCGCGAACCGAGTAATTCCGCTTGTCCTTTGGTAAGAGCAAGATCAGGTATTAGATCTGAAAGTTCTGAATGGTTAATTAAGTGAACACCATCATTCACCGGTATATAATCCGAGTCAGAATTAGTTTCTAAAGCAGGTAAACCATGATACCTATCACTTTCTGATGGTTCATTCACGTCCAACGGATATGTTCTGGTGGAACTGGGATCGGACACGTGATTGGATCATGAGGCACTGGTTTCAAAACCGATTAAATATTTGGATAAACCACAGACTTTCTAGTTTTAAAAGTGAAACCATGGATATTTGTCAAGCAGTAGCGTGATTTGTCGGTTCACGCCATATTACTGGCACTCCAAAAGGCATCGACTTATGCTTCGGCGATTTTCGTAACCAACCTGCCAATGATTTGCACAAGTCGAACAAACTGCATTTGGCTTCCAAGATTTATTTGCATCATCAACTTTTGAATCGAAATAAAGTTCATTTGCTTTCTTTAGTAATGGTGTAAAGTTTTTCTGGTGAACAAGATCGGTAAAATATCCGCACACGTAACAGAACAGATCAGCCGAATTTCTACAACTTCTATAAGCCATATTTCGCTCAGAATTATTTCAAAATACAGTAACTATTTGAAAATAGCATAACATATGTCATGCATCTTTTAGCAGTATAAAAAGTAGAATTATTTTGCATTTTATTAATTTTTTAATAAGTTATATAGTAAAAATGAAACGGAGCAAATAACGGTTTCCCAAAAATATATTTATTCACAAATATCTTAAGAACCCGACGTGATAGAGATAAACGGATTTCAAATTTGAAATCAGCGCAAGAAACTGACCTAAGAACATTTATTCTTATATAAGAAAGAAAAATGTTGTTTGTCAGTGTAATCTAAGCGAAGACTAGCACATAGCTACGTCTCGCCTTACCAGCTTCTCTGCTCAGACTAACCTGGGCGGAAATCGTTTTAACAACGCCACAAAAAGAGACATGCGCAGAACACGCGAATCGAATACAACTCATCCAGATTTTACGAAACGAAGAATGTTTCTACGATTTTCGACTAAAGACCTTTTACCTTAAAAGGAAATGAAT